>JALGPY010000050.1:600000-772096 GCA_023055425.1 Linanthus parryae
TCTCTATTGAGAAATTCAGTCGTCACGTTTATCGAGAATGGAGCCTTATTTCCATAATCACAACTATTACCGATATCTCTGCAAGTCGTATGCCTTACTATGCTTCCGTCTGTGTCACTCTGAATGACCTTGGAAATCCATCTATTTCCAATAGTCTAACATCCAGTCGGAAAAGTCAATCTAGCCTTAAACTTGGTTGGTCTTTTACAGACTCTAACTTTTCCTGTAAAGGCTACTTTTCATTCTTCATAATTAGGGAACGATAAGGCATAGTATTCTATCCTATCGTTTATGCAAGGTGATCCTTAAGATCATCCCTTCGATCTTCAAGCAGTCGATGGGGTATGCTCCTATGAGCAGTTCCTTTGCATAGGAGGATCATAATTTGCTCTCACCCCTATGGATGGGCACCTCGCTTAGAAAGTCACTCCCACTGTCCGAAGGATCCTTGAGGGACTAACTCCTCATGATGGACTAAGGAACAGGGTATTTTCTAGCGGTTCCTCCATGCTCGCCGAGATTATCATCTCTACGAACATTCCCTTAATTATGGACATCTCCTTATGAGAAAACATATATCCTGTGAATCCATTTGCGTTACACTACTAATCGGTTGTTGCGTATCAAATACGCAATCCCCTAGAATACTCCGAATAGTATGGGAAGATATGTTACTCCGTGAAGATACATTTCTTTCATCTAGGGTCTAAGTTCCTTCTTGTCAGGCGATGAAATATCCTGGGGCAATATCCTAGGTTCATCATCTTGCGTGGTGACTATTATGTCTTCCCCTTCGATGTCAAATCGTCGACGGGGTACGCTCCAAAGAGCGTTCCTACGCAAAGAGGATTCTTCTTCAGCATTGTCGTCATATACGATAGGCTGCTCACTAGGTAAGGCACTCCCACTGTTCTCAAGATACATAGGAACAAATTCCTCTTGAGTAGTGGTGAATTGAGTGTCATCTAGTGGTTCCTCTTACTCGTAGAGAATACCATCTCCACGAGCTTCTTCCTGACTAGGAAAATTAGTTAGCTCATAAGCTGCCGATCCCTATGGCCTAAGGTGACCTCATATAGGTTGCCCTTTTGGTCCACATCTCGTAGGGCGTAGTGGCTACAGACTTGGTGGGTTCTTGGTTGAGTAAATCGACAGACGTTTAACAAAGCGTCTCCTCAAGATAGGGAACTTATACTTTGAACGTGCTATCATACATCAAACCATCTCAGGCTGTATCCTATTCCTCCTATCCGCCACAGCAATCTGCTGCGGGGTATGGGAATAGCCAACTGCCTAACTACTCTCCATCACATAGCTCTTGCTAAGATAGATACTCGCAGTCTCATTCTGGCTAAGGACATATCCTTTTATCCAGACGGTTTTCTACCTTTTGTAGATACCTGTCTGGAGCACTCTTGTGCCTCAGACTTATGTGGCCCAAGCACACATAGTTGAGATGCGTACAATAATCTACGAATGTGATGGAACAGTAAACACCATGTCTTAGCTTTAACTTTTAATGGATCACAAGTACAACAGAATGAATAATATGTAAAGACTCAATAATCCTTACTGCTTTACTGGATAGTTTGCCTTTCGCCTTTCGTGTAAGGCAAGAATCACACACAGGTAGGGGTACCTTGGGCATATTCCAAGCAGGCCTACCTTAGCTAGCCTGAACATCCTTTTCCTGATGTAGTGTGTCACAATCTAGCGCGCCACATATCAGAATCTTATGGCACAACCCTAGAGGTGATATCCAAAGATCCTGAGGCGTTATTCATGCTAGAAATCAAGAGTGCATAACCATACATAACATGACTAATTCCAAAGTAAAACTGTAACCAAAACAAATTTTGGTGGCTACTCCCTCAAAGATAATCTCATGGATCCTTAGACGAGAAGTTAATGCCATGTCTGGCCTTCTAGTCTTAGGGAAACATCCTTTTCCTCCTTTGCATTTGCCTGTCTTGGGATATTGGTCATGTACCAATATTTCGCCCTTATTCCCTTATCCTTGCCCCACCTGTTCCTCACGGTCCTAATACCGGAGTAGGGACTAAATCTGCCGATCATACTTCATCCATAGCCCTTAGCAATCATATATTGCTTAGACTTCAAAAGTATGCTGAACTAGTATACTTAGCAATCATATATTGCTTAGATCCTAGAACGGAGTGATGTTTGGTCTCATCCAAACATCCTGACACTTTCAAAGTGTGTCATATAACGTTTCCATGGCACTTTCATGAAACGTGGCAGAGATAGCAACAAATTGCTAATCGGATAACTTAAACACGATAGTTTAAGGTAGGTTTTATGAGTCATTACTCACAATTTTAATGAGGCAAATGGCTAAGGTGGATCCAAGATTCTTCTTTGGCTTATTTCTACAATCTTTGAATCTCAAAGTGGTCTTGAACTTGCTGATGAGGTCGTTTCCCCACCTTGGCATAGCACGCTCTATGACATTTATCTTGACTGCCTCCCACTTATTGGTTAGCCTAAAGATAATGTTCATGTGCTGCTGTGACAACTATTCATCACAGGTTCGACCATACTTGTAGGTGTTTTGACAAACTATGTCCAACTATTTGGTTACATAGTACGATGACTTGTCATATCGTTTATTGTCACTATTTTAGCCTTTACAGTTTCGATTTAGACACGATTGATCTTGAGACATTGCATAGGAAATTAATACCAGCATTTACTTAGCTCCGAAATAACATGATACATGATTAAAATTTCATAGTTCATCATAAGGACTCCACCAAAACCTAGTGGCAATTCTAGGAATCAAATATCATCACTTATGATTCCCTATTAGTTTCAATCATGTATAACCATGTGAGCTCTTTTGTTTTAGTTCCTTAGCATGCGAGGTTATACAGATATATCCAATCACACGCAGTTATAACGTAAAACAAGCATAAGCATAAATAAATATGCAATGGATGTGGCCCCTAAGGTGCACTCCCACTATTGAGAGTACGTCTTGAGCAAGTTTTGAACTTCTTGCCTCATGGATCTCGCCAATCTCGAGTGCTCCTTGAAGCTTCCCTGTTCGTCTTTTTGCTCCATGCACCTCGCGCCATAGCTTTTGGTTTGGCCACCTCTCTTGAAGCTTCTATTCTTCAATCTTCACTAAATATCTTATTTCTAATAAGAAGTAACCTCTAATAGGCGATTTAGATGAGAAGAGAAGACAATAGAGTATGTAGGGAGGCACGACACGCAGGCCGTATTTTAATTGATTACATATTCAAAACCAAAACCAAATATAAAACCATCTAAGCCACATCCATGCATCAAACACATCCATTCAACCCAAAACAGCATGTATAATAATAAAATAAACATACTGGAATTTTCTGGAAATTTCCAGAATTAAAGAATAATTACTGGAAATTAATAAGCAATAAATCAATCAACTAATAAGATCGAAAATTGCTCCCTACTACCTAGGATCTCACCTCCTATCTCATAAGGTAGGGAAAAAAGTCCTAAGTCTCCAGAAAAAATTTGGGCTCAAAACAGTGTGTTTAAGGACGTCTAACTGCCTCGGGAAGTGTGCTAAACACTAATTAATTAATCTGGAAAATAATAAAATTTTATGTTTTTCCAAAAATTATGAAAAAATCCCAGAAAATAGGAAATTTAATTCTGAGCATGTAAAAAAAAATTTGGCGAAAAATAATGGCCGGAGGAGGGCTCACGCGCCCACACGCGCCGCCGCGCGTGGGCGAGTCCGCCTCCGTCACGCGCTGACGTCAGCCGCGTGCCACGTCAGCTGCCACGTGGCAAGCCACGTCAGCCACGTGCTGACGTCAGATGCCACGTCATCCTCTGCGTCACCTTGCCACGTCAGCAGCCCCGTGGCTGCCACGTCATCTGCCACGTCAGCAATTGCTGACGTGGCACCGCCACGTCAGCTGCCACGTTAGCCCTAGGGCCACGTCAGCAGCCGCCGCCAGCCCCTTGGCGCGTGGCGGCCCTTGGCCGCGCGTGGAGGCGGCGTCGGTGGCGCGTGAGGCCCACGCGCCGCCTTCCCGGCCTCCGTTTCCGGCGATCTTTACATCGTTGGAATCGTCTTTTCACGAAGATCAAGATTATGTATTCAAAACCCAATTTTAACATGTTTTGAAAAAGTCTTTTTACTGCTCAGATCAATCAGCCCAGATTATACTGTTTCGAATCTTAGAAAAATCATAACTAATTCTCTGTTCGTCCAAAACTTACAAAATTTATATTTCTGGAATCCTTGTGAAAAACCCTATCTGACCATATAGGTTTCACTAACAGATTATGAAATTTCAAAAACTCGAATTTTTTATCTGATTCGGGAACGCATAACTAGGCACGAAAAACAAGCCTAAGGCTCTGATACCAATGAAGGAAGGGCATGATCTATCACATACAGATCTACAACATGAATTATAGCGGAAGATTCATGTTTTTACCTTGTCTTCCTTAGCTCCTATGCACAGCGGATGATCGTAGGATGCTTGCTTTCACGTGCTCTTCTTGCTCCCACAGTCTGGCTCGAATCACTAGGACGAAAGCTCTGATCCACACCAAGTTCCACCCAATGGAGGCTAGTTGAAGAGAGAGTCTAGGGTTTACTGTATTATGATCAGCACATGATCTCTACAGTATTGTGTATATTATTATGACTCTCATCTATTATGTGTAGGAGGCTGTCTCCTTATATAGACAGACTTATACCCAATTGCAACGTTACCCCCTAGGGTTGATGTCCTTGCTACTAACCCCATAAGGTTTGAGCTTGTCTCTCCTAAACCCATAAGTTTAGGATAATTGCATTGTGCACCCCACATGGGCGCACATAATGCTAACAGTTGGAAAAGGAATGCATAATTGGAATCATATTCAGGTGTTTTGTGATGCGTTGTCATATTGTGGTCTACGGACTTGGTTTTCAGGGATGTAAATATACTTGGTCAAAGAGACGGTATGGAGAAGAGTTTATCGACGAACGTATTGACAGAGTGGTTTGGTCTCACCCCATGGAGCTACTGTTTCCCAAAAGTTGTGAGGAAATATTTTCAACCGAA
The DNA here is from genome assembly GCA_023055425.1 of Linanthus parryae. NCBI lineage: Eukaryota > Viridiplantae > Streptophyta > Magnoliopsida > Ericales > Polemoniaceae > Linanthus > Linanthus parryae. The sequence goes on from JALGPY010000050.1 coordinate 605,079, forward strand.
GGATCGAATTATTTACATGTCGTGCTGTGTTTATCTGCGCAACCGATGATAATGTCGGGTCATAGGCGCTTCCATTTTGCGGCGCAATTGGTGCTTGAGGTATGGCAATCTCCCCTCTCTCTCTCTCTGGTCTATTAATTTACATAGTTTACATGAAAAATTAACACATGCCTTCTAAACTTCTAGACTGGGGAAAAAGAATTTTCGTGCTAAATATAAACTTCATAAGGGGATTTGAATTATTTGTCCACTTTGCCTTCGACGAGTTTTAATCTGCAAAAATTCAGAGTTGTTATGTAGATGCAGATGATGAAATCACATGGCATCAACAATCTCAAGCAATTTGGCTCAAAGAAGGAGATAAAAATACAGTTTTTTGTTTTATTTCATGAAGTAGCTTCACTGAGGAAAAGGAATACACAATTCATACTTTGGAAAACTTTGGTAAAAAATTACTGACTAAAATCAAATTGGTGCCTTATTTATGGATTATTTCGAAAAAATGTTCATTAGTGAGCCGTCTGATTTTAACGAAGCTGTGAATGCTATGCCTCAAAATAATTCCTCTATTAGGTTACAGATTTGTCAAATCCTTTCAATACAGACAAAATTTTAAATGCTCTTAACGAAATGCATCCCCTTAAGGCTCCGGGCCCTGATGGCCTTACTGCCATTTTTTTCATAAACTTAGTGGAAAGAAATTTGGGACGAGGTTATTGACTCTTGCCTCGCTTTTCTGAATAAAGGGAGTGACATCTCTGCTATTGATGAAATTTGTATCGTGTTAAGACCCAAGAAACGTGATGCCAAAAAAAAATTGTTGATTTCCGCTCTATCAGTTTTGGAACCTGACTACGTGGAATTCAAAATTTTATCTTTACCATTTCAAAGGAATCACTAATTGGTTCATAGAAGGTTTGAAATTTGTATTTGCTCTTTCAGTGGCGAGTGTTCACGCTTGTATTAGCAAATACCTTGAAACAAGTCACTCACTTAAAGATTAATCTGTCCCTTACATGTGGAAGGTATGAAGCTCAAGCGTGGTAATCTATATATATATAAAAGCAAGGGAATTGCCTTCTCCATTCGTCACGTGTGATTAAAAATCATCCTTGAAATGCCATTTGTCATACTTTTCTCTCCAGGTGGCATATATCTTGGTTATGTGTACCAATTAAGTGTTGTCAAGTTAGAATTCAAATACATGTAATCTTCACAAATCAAAACATTGTTTTATGTGACATTTAATTTTCATTGAGAATAGAACTTCATTAAAAATATATGTGTGTTGATTCATGTTAGATTAGTTGTTGTGTTTAATGTACTCATTGTAGCTAAAAGAGTCCAGATTAGTTGGACTTACAAAATGTTTCACTCAATCAACTTAAGGCCGTTAAAAATAAATTCATTGATAATTGTAAAATTTGACCTCTCAATTAGTAAACCTTCCAACTAACCTATAGATACATGTACAAATTCACAATTTATATGCCTTCCTACTCTTATTTTCTTTACAGCTAACTTTAAGCTCTCTGTCTTAACATTTTGCTCAGTGTTACTTTTGTAGGTTTGAATGGACTCCATTCTTTCATAATAGGACCTCCTGCCCATGTAGCATTTTGCATAGTTTAGTAGTGCTCACGCTCTCATTTATGTTTTCCCTGAATCTTGCATTATTTCTCATGACCATTGTATTCTTCATTTCACCAGGTTGTATGCGATTACGACTTCAAAACGGCAAAACAATTAAAAGAAGAAAAAATTGAACACATTGCTTCGCCGGCAAAAGAACAATCGAATTTTTAGAATTCAAGCAGCGAAAACCGTGAACTTTTTTTTTGAGGAACAAAACTTAGACATATGCTGTGATTCGAACCGAGAACTACGACAAGATTTGATGAAGATGTATGACGAGTAGTATGGAACTTTCAGTGGTATCCTATCGAGATATGTTTTTCATTTGAGTGGTAATTGCAATTAATAGCATCCCGTCCCCTGGTGTTTTGTTAAGCTCACAGAAAAAGAGTAATGAACTTCAGGGTGTTCTCATTTCACTATTGCATTTTGTAGACATTTATATTTTCTTTCACTCGTTGGTTGCTCAATGCTCAACCTATACTTTGCAACGATAAGAAAAATTATTTCAACCATTACTACCAGCCTCCTAATGACCCATTCATTGGAGGTCATTATATTAGAATTTCGGTTATTGTGCTTGCCATCGAGATTGAAGGGCGGCAAAGAGCAAAAACGATGTGAGACATAATGGTTAAAGTTCATGGTTTTTTTTGTCCGTATTTTAAACAAGAGAAGTATGTTAGGTAACTTGGTATTGTTGCTTATTCGACCCATTACCTAAATAAGTTATCAGAGAGTAAAGGAAATTTGGGTGGTTATCGAACAAGATTTATTATGACTACATTGTAGGTTTACCGTACATTTGAGGAGATGTCCAGAGTCCCTGCAGTGGAAAATTAGTATTGCTATTAAAAATTTTAAGGAACAAATCCATATAACTAAGATGATCAACAACTGAGGGATGCTAATAGGCAATAAATTTTTTTGTGGCTTACAACAGCTTCTAAGTTCTGAGGCTAACTGCTAGATAGTGCTATATTCATCTTCTGTGTACATTGATCTCTCTCAAAACTCATTTCACATACTACTTTCAAGTGAAATATTATTATAGTAAAATAACTTTCTGAATTATTCTATTTATTATAATGAACATTAATAAACGAAAATGTATAAAATTTGAAAAACTCACATATTGGATATGTACTGCATGGTCCAAACTGACATATTCTGTCTTCCAATCGCCTATTTCTCATAGGTACATTATTTATGTCTCCATGAAAAGTATTGATTGTTGAGAGCCACATTTATAAATTTTTCATGTAATAATATACATAAAATTTTGTTATATGCTTCCATTTTTTAACCATCAGAATAGTTTATTAAATTCATATACAAAGGAATCCAACGAGAATCTTGGCTAAATGCATAGCCGCGCCATGGCGCGGGAAACGACTAGTAAGTAATAACGATTAGCTATGAAGGTGATGATTGAAAATGAGAATATGACTCCAAATTTTGGAACTTCAGGTATAATAGAGATATATAGGATTTAAAGAAAATTACTGTAGGCACATGTACCTGGAAATTGAAGTCAGTAAAATATTTCTATGTTATTAATTACCCTACTCAAAGTCGAGTGATTGCAGCAATTCATATGGTTAAGAGTGCAATGTATGTTGAGTTTCACACTTAGAACATTGCCCATTTAAGGAACATTATTCATACGATTATGTCCATCCTTTGTCACCATTTGAACCAACTACTTGATTCTATACCCTCTCTCCGAGCAATCTCACTATCATAGTTGGAAGTTTGATAGCAGCAGCGCAATCAACTCAAACTAATTTAACGAAGCCGTATTATTGGAGTTGCATGCGTTTTTTTGTCACTCTCTTTTGAAAACAATAAGTCTAAAATCGTCTCAACTTCTTCAATTAACTACAAAAGCTAATCCGTAAACAAAAAATGTAATAAGTTCTGAAACCCAAAGATGTGGAATTCAAAATTTCATCATTACCATTTCAAAGGAATCACTAATTGGTTCATTAGAAGGTTTGAAAATTCGTATTTGCTCTTTCACTGGCGAGTGTTTACGCCTGTATTAGCAAATACCTTGAAATGAGCACTCCGTTAAAGATTAATCTGTTCCTTACATGTGGAAGGTCTGAAGCTCAAGCATGCTAATAAGTAATAACGATTAGCTATGAAGGTGATGATTTACGAATGGATTAGAAAATGTCATAGTAACCCTCAATATCTTCTGTCATGTCTCTTTCTATTACATTGGTAGAATGTCATAAACATTTTTAGGGCAGAATCAATGTACTCTTTACTAACATCAGTCCATTACAATCGCAGATTCATACTTACAAACTAATGACCATCTAAACTGTGATGTCACTACTATAATCGGGGATGTCAAAAAAGTCATGTTTGTGGGTCTGAATTGAGAAACATATAGCACGACCCGCTGGATTGAAGCATCCACCACCTAAACCCTCAAGCAGTAAGTGACACTGCATAAGTCGTAGAAAAATTAACTTACTTTGGGGAAGAAGAAACAGCCACTGATATTCCTGCCAGCCTCGTCGTCATCATCGTCACAGTCAGCACTAGCACTAGGTTCATCAAGCTTGAAGTGGCAGGAGTGCAAGAATTTTCCACCGAAGCAAAGAAGGTTTTTTAAAAAGTCGTATTCAGGATGGGGCTGGAAAAAAGAGAGGGTAAACCCAACATGATCTTCATCATCGTAATCATGTGGGAATGCTCCACAGTTAACATAACAAAGAGTTTGGTTACCAAAGTAGAGCAATTTGCTAGATAGCCCAATGTAGCCGGAATGAATGTTTACTTCTCCCAGTTTATGCTCTGAGATGATGGCCTGCTCCTCAAACAGATCTTCAGCTAGAGGGCCGAAATGAGGCTGAGGAGTACAGTTGGAAAGATTCTGTTCAACAATCTCCTTGGTGAACCTGTATGCACAAGGGATGCCACCCGTGAAATCAGAGAGGGCATACAAGGTACCTCGGATTACATGAGCCTGCCCAAAAAAGGAGTGGTCTTCTGGGAAACCTTGAATGAAGTTTTGTATCCACCGAGACTTGTTGGCGTCGAAACACAGGACGTGGCCATGCCTATTTATACCAAGGCAGCTTAGAAATATCTTTCCGTCGACAACAGCATGGCCACATACAACCGAGTCCTTCTCCGGAGGGTCCGGGAGGGGGCACCATTTGTTATATCTAGGTCGAAAAGCCTCCAAAAGTGGCATCACACTAGTTTCCTTGTTATTGGTATAGACGGAAGGCCATGATGCGTCAATCACATAGATCGTATCGTGAGCCACAAAAGCATAAGGCCGTGGCTTGCCTGCAGTCAGAAAAGGCTTGTTCTCAACTAGTTTATATTTACCGTGGGTATCAGTTGTGCTAGTATCAATAACATAAACATTGGTAGGAGACTTTTTTTCTTTTCCTTTTTGAAACAGGCTGTATCTGAGGTTGGTTGTATTTACTTAGAAGTAGGATTTATCAATAGCCCAAGAGTTATATGGGGCATTTTATAGCTCAATACGACGATAGAGCCCACCCCAAGCCCATAAAAGTTATGCTCTGGGCAAGAGTATGTGTGTTTTCGCAACCAAGAAACCCTACAGCTTAAAAAAGACGCCGCCCGCTGTTTCACTTTCAGAAGAACACTTCCCACTCTGTTTTCTCTCTATCTTCCACGTTTGATTTTTTCTTCTGTAACCGCGTCACTTTGACCCGCTTATTTGGATAACAAGATGATGTAATTTTTCGATAACTTTTCCATGGTGTTGTGGAGTAAAACTGTTTTATTATCAAATCACCAAATCAAAGTGACCCGGTGAATATGGTAAAATGCTAACTTGGAAGATAGAGAGAACAGAGAAAGTAGTAAATTTTAGGCGTAATATATTTGACCAATAAGATGTTGACATGTAGCCTACGTTTGAATCTAGAGTTATTTGCTTGAAATGTATACTGTGTTAACTACTAGTAGTACTATTCCCCTCAATTCTGTATTTTGTTCAACTGTGTCCTTCATTAAATAGCATGTCTACACTCCAAACATATTTGTCGGGTTCGTTTTTGCGCAATTTGTGCCACCTCACTAATGAAATTCTGGTTCCGCCACCGTCGGTAGATACTGAAAGATTGGAATCCTCCACAGTATTTCTTAGTCTGTATGTTGTACAATACCAAAGTAACCAATTTCATCGTATTATGATGTTTTTCCACATATCTGTTCAAATATTTTACACTCCCGGGAACAGTCCAAATTAAATCACTAGAGCATTCAACATACTGACCAAGAAATTGCATTCGAACAAACAATGTCCTAACAATGTGCAGGTAAAATAATAAGACTTTTGCTTTTAGATTGTTAATCAGCATATTAAAAAAAAGACACTTATGCAAATTATCTGCCCTCTCACCTAAAATTTAGGTTCTTTTGGTTAAAAACAAATATTTCGAGAGTTTCCTTCATCCTAAGGAGATTGAATGCCTCCCTATTATTCTTCAGTTTTCTCCCAACATTTCAGGTTTCGTGGCAGAGTTTCCAAGCGGTTGACAGCAGTTATTCCGTTTTCTTCATCAATTTATGTTCCCAGTTCGTCCTTCCCCTCACTTATCTCATAAAATTCTTCAGAATAAGTATCCTTCAGAATTTGTACTAATCATCCTATAGACATGGCAAGATTAGATGTAAAGCATTTGCTGGAACACCTACAACTTAACGATCAAGAAAAAGCACCAACAAAAATTTCTGCCGAATCCAGGATTGAGGCTAAACGGGCATGTAAGCGCAGTATTTTTGGTAAGATTTTTTCTACCAAAAATATCAAAATTGGTTGCTTCAGAATAAAATGTCAAAAGCATGGAAGGATCCTCCGGGCATGAAGGTAATTCCTAAAGGGGATGACATTTACCAGTTCTCTTTTGACAAGAAATGGTGTAGTATGAAACCAGACATTTAACTCCATACAGAAGTAAGGGAGCTGGAAGATCAAAAGTTACTGCATGAAACTAATAGATAAATGAAAATACCAAAGAGGTAATAGCTACTAGTCCAAGTAAGATTACGAAATCTAAAAGCTTACGAATACAATAGTATGTCGATGAACTAACTTCAAATCCAACTGCACCATGATAGTTGAAGTTTCTAAACCTCATGAAAGACTAAAAGTCATCTGATCTTCTTAGTCAGGGGAAGCTCCAACACAAAAACAAAATAGATACAAGTGCTAAGGACAAAAGCAGTACCCGTCTCAACAACCACAACAACGCCCGTTTCACTGTCTTCTGCTCCCTTTTCGACTCCTACACCTATCCGAGTAATGTTTGGGATGAACCTCTTGAAACATGTACCTGCAAGAGGTCAAAGTGTCAGGGATCCACAGGAACTAACAAAACCCAAAAGGAAAACGAACTATCAAGGCCTCACTTTTAAACCAACAAAGACAGGCTTCTTATTGGTAACAAATTTCCTACATCACAATCAAAATTTATGCAGTTGTAGTTAAGTCAGACATGTATATGTTGTTTGATGTTCCAGCGAGATTGAAATGGTGGATTCCTTTTAGTTACAAATGCATCATTAATAAGGACATCCAAGCCGGAGTATAAAGGAGAACAAACTAGCTTGTGATACCAGTCCATTACTTTCCATAACAATGGATAAACTAACAAAGGAGGCGAGACGATAGCAATAAGCACTAGGCAAGCATGGCACCTCTAGAATTGAATTGAAGATGGAGCTAAAATCTTTAACTTTCTGATACAACTTAATGCGTGAATTTCATGTTTGATTGCAAGCACGAGACATTGCTGAAAAGTGAAACCAAGTTTAACATGGAATTAGAATACGGAGATGATTCTTACAAAGCGAGAACTGATCCTTACAGAGCCATTAATGCAATTTTGATCTGAATGACAATTTTAGCCATGTTAACAATCACGACAATAAAATTCCTATCTTCATTCTCTCTCCATCCATCAAATTTTCTCTCTCATCAAACTCTCAGTTCTTATTCCAAAAGAAGAAGAAATCATACAAACTTTATGTTCTTTTGCATCATACACTTATTCTAAAACCACAGCCCTATTATAATTTTCTCATATTGTTCACGTTTGAAACAATAGTTGAGAATTAGATATAAAAATCCCCAAGTAACGAGGATCATGACCATAAAAAGCCACTGCCAAAGTCAAAAAAGGATTTATGCATACAAATTGGTTAGAGAGCTTACCAATGCTTTATGCATATATGTTTCTTAAGAACACTTGTATCTTGATCTTGTACATGATGATCTTGAGATCCCTCAAGATAATATAAAATCAAATTTTGAAAATGGTTCATAATAGTGCCATTGTATTACAGATCTGAAAATTTTCAGCTGGTATTGGTATGTTCGATTTGGAGGAAATTAACATGAATTTGTTCAGGTAAATGAAGTTTGTGACCTCCATGGGACAGGGGTCAAAATAGAAATAGCTTGAACCTTGAAAAGCTGAAACTTCCAAATTAATGGTGTTTGTCAGTACATTTCTCCGTCTCCACCACGTCACCTCCTCTGTCATAACCTTTAGCCGATTTAGTTGGGACACAATTGGTTCTAAAGAGAGAGAGAGAACTGGGATGGAATCACAAAGATGTCAATTATCAAGAGCTCATGACTAGGAGAACTTGGTCAAATTGCGTAGTCTGGTGAAGGTCTTTTTCAGAACAGCTAAAGAAAACTAGTCTAATAAAGTGAGTTCAGAATGAGAAACTAGAGACGTACTACAGAAAAAGCAATTGAGACTGAAAATTAACCAGTGGTATAGATGGAGTGAAGGAAGATAGAAGCAATAGGATCCACGCCAAGGAGTAAATGGAGCATGTAGTTGATATTAATGATAAGGCTAAAATGTCATTTGCATTCTAGTCATTTGCATCATAATGACTTTGTAAGGATATATTCATGCTCTGTAAGAATCACTAATTATAGTAACTTTTCTTTCTACCTAAAACTCATAGGACCGGTAACGATGTGAAGTTCTAAGCAATCATCATTACAACTATAAAGTGAACCCATATATCGAATCCTTGTTACAGTTTAAGTTACCTGAATCAGCTGTAATAACCTCTCCAGCTGTCCTCCTTCGTCATCAACTACCTCAGAGCTTAAGTTTAAATCCCTTGGACAGGAAACCAGCCCTAACATAAGGTATGCCAATATGTGAGACACAAAACGATTATACGATTGAACAGCCCGACTTATTCAGGAGGGTGAAATATTATTACCATTAGCTCTTCTTACAAAGAGTATAAAGTAAACATCACCGGACAGCATAACACAGGTAACCCCAGACAGAATGAACAATCAATGTAAGTCAAATTAAAACATCCCGTTCGATCTTCGTCATCAACTACCTCAGAGCTTAAGTTTAAATCCCTTGGACAGGAAACCAGCCCTAACATAAGGTATGCCAATATGTGAGACACAAAACGATTATACGATTGAACAGCCCGACTTATTCAGGAGGGTAATATATTATTACCATTAGCTCTTCTTACAAAGAGTATAAAGTAAACATCACCGGACAGCATAACACAGGTAACCCCAGACAGAATGAACAATCAATGTAAGTCAAATTAAAACATCCCGTTCGATCTAACTAAAATTAAATTTAACAGCCAACTTATTTTTCAAGAGTATCAACATATGCAGGACTGAACAAATGGCCATATTCTTATACAAAATGGCTATGCATAGTCCACAGCCTGCCATTTAATTATCATCACCTCAACAAGAGTATTTAGTATCAAAATATCCCAAGCAAAATAAAGATAAAAGTACAGAAATGTAAGAGGAAGGGCAGCAAGATCAAGAATAAAGTTGAAGAACAAGACGATGTTAAAAAGCTTACATGGTATCCTTCTTTTTTGCCTTTGGTGGCCTCTCATCATTCATCTTGCTAAAACGGCCGAGAGGAACAAAACTTGCAGTGTACATCTCCACCCGGTGAAAACTTTTCAATCCCTGAACCTCAATAATCCTCAGATACTCATGTTTGGTGTCATCTTCTGGGTCATACCGAGGGTCGGCATCATTCTCAGTGTCACACCAAAGTACCCTACCATCATGTTGCAAGAAGACTTCCCTATTGTTCTTTGGAAAATAAACAGGTCGAGTATTGTAGTGAGGAAGTGAAAACAGTTTAACCCACGACTCCTCCACCCCATACTCCCTCATAACCCAGAAGTCCGAAAGCCCAAACCGATTAACATGAACCAAAGAAATGCTCTCTTGGAAGCGCTCAAGAATCAGTTGATATTTGGTATCTTGGAACCTTGGTCCTGGTATGATCCGACATGTCTCACTGTGGAGATCAAAAGCAACTATCACATTCACTTCGTCATGCTTCATACCCATAAGCCAGTGCAGCGAATTATGAGCAAACTGAGTGTATTCTCTTTTTAAATAAGGAAACTGAGAGAAATTCTCAACAGTATGCCACGAATTCGCCTTCAGACTATAAGCCTGAACATCATAAGTCTTAACTCTACGATACACGTCTGCAACATCCACAACCCTCACAACCTTATAATCATCTCCGACAGTGTCATAACCAAATCTGACAGCCCATTGAACAAACGTAATTAGATATGTCAGTGTCTAATTCTTCTTTTTTGTACTTAAAAGTAGGGGAGGGCAAAGTCAGAGATCTCCGAGTGGAGGGATTCCAAAGCACAATGTTGTTAGACATGCTGCCCAGACAAAGCAGCCCATTACAAGAGCCCCATACATCGGGGACTCCAGACGGGTCGTCCCGGAGAGGGTGATGATAAAGCTCTTTGAGCTCCAGGGTGAGAATCGAACGCTCAAATTTTGCAGCATGGAGGTCAGATTCGACGTCCCTTGTGATGACGTTGAGGTTGATCTCTGCTTCGAGTGATCGATTGAGATGGAGCTTGATGAAGTGGGGGCTGTCAATTAGGTTGTGCCAGAGATGAGATACACACCTGAATCGTAGGAGAGGTTCCACCGGAAGCCATGAGAGTATGTTTTCGAGAACTTCCTCTGGTATCGTCACTGTCTGCGGCAGTTGAAAGTTCGTACATAGGCTTGGTTTGCTGGATACATGAAAGCAATATAAGGTTAAAGCAAAGAAAAACCAGGAAATCCAAAATTAAGGACATGACAAAGTAAAAGAGCTTACATCTTGTTCTTCCCATTCTCTTTCAGTTTCTTCTCATCCTTCATTGTGCGGTAACCCTTGATTGTAACAAGGCTCTCCATATAAACCGTAATTTGGATAATGTTGCTCACCCCACGAACTTCAATACTCTTCATGTACTTGTGTTGGGTATCACGGACCGCCTTATACCAGGGCTTGCTATTCTCTATGTCAAACCATATCAGTCCCCCCTTATGCTGCATAAATACTTCCCCACTGCTCTTAGGAAAATAAATAGCTCTACTACCAGCAGGAACAAGTGAAAACAGCCTACTCCAAGACGACTCCACCCCATACTCTCTCATTACCCAATACTCAAGATATCCCACCCCATAATTTACACCCAAACTGATACTATCTCCAAAGCACCCAAGACTTAGACTACAGTTGAGATCTTCCACCTTTGGGATTGGCACAAAGCGCCACTTCTCAGTGCCAAGATCAAAATGCTACAATAAGGCTCAGCAGATCCATGTGTATCCCTATCGACCAATGCAATGCCCCACCAGCAAAAATACCACGTTCGCTTCCAGTGTATGGAAACTGTTGGAATTCATCGAAATTGACATTGCGCCACACATTGGCCTTGAGACTATAAACCTTAACAAGATACCTCACCAAATCACCAGTCCTCTTATTTGTAATATCCATAATGTTCAAGACCTTATAATCATCATTCACTTTATCATAACCAAATCCAAACTTGTTTCTCCTTAGATAATTACACGTATGGTATTCGTGGCTTTTTAATCGAAATCTACAGTCAGGCAGTTTAATGGATTCACGAGTAGAGGGATTCCACAGTGCAAGGGTGTATCCATCACTTAAACAGACTAAGCCATTGCAAGAGCCCCATACCTGGATCTCCGACCCGACTTCGTCCCGGAGAGGATGGTGATGGAGCTCTGTGGCCTCCATGGAGAGAGTCGACGGGTCAAGTTTGGCGGCGTGAGGTGGCTTTGTGCCGAGAATGACGTTGAGGTGGCTTTGTGCTTCGATTGATCGAGCGAGATGGAGCTTCACGAAGTTAGGGTTGTCGATTAGGGCACGCCAGCGAGGGGATACGCACCGGAACCGGAGAAGAGGCTTCACCGGTAGCCGGGAGAGTATGTCCTCGATAACTTCCATCGGAATCGACATTGTCGCCGGAAAACGGCGAGATATCGTACGGAGATTCCGATTTCTGGAGAAAATGGAAGCAAAAAAAACACAGAAGGAGTGAACTGGGAGAGAAGGAGAAGAAGAGCTGTGTCAGCTAGCGGTGTCCGTACAGTAGATATTTTTCTTTGGCATTTGTGCGCGCTCGATTCCAGAATGTTCTTTTGTTTCCAAAATTGCCCATCCATTCAGTGATACGGTAGTGTTCGTAATAGGATGAGGGATTGGGGATACTTTGGTAGTTTAGTACTACTGTCCTCTTGATAAATCAATTTACAGCCACGCCCATGTAGTTCAACATATTTAGTTATGACCCCTTTAATTAGTGTCAATGACACCCATATAATTCAACGCATCTTCGGGCTAGTTTCGGTATGCTGTGGCGGTGCTAGAAAGTTGTTGTGTGAAAACACTGTGGAAAACTGATGTGGCTTCTTGATAAAATATTGTTTGGTAAATATTACATAAAAACTGCTGTGATATATTGATATAGTAATTTTGTGTTTCGTAAAATGAACTGTGAAGTTGCAGTGAGAGAGTAAAATGACAAAAATATATGACACGTGTCATTTTCGTAAAGATAACTATTGATATTTTAAAAAAAATGTAAGGTTTAAATCGGTTGTACATAAATTAATCAAAAGCACTTTCTAGAAAAGCATCTCCCCCCCCCCCCCCTCCTCCCTTGCTTCCTGAAAACTGTTGTGGGACAGCATAAACTGTCCGAAAAAGCAGAAATTTCATTTTTACCGAACACACTAAAACTGTTTCTGCTGTAGGAAAGCAGCTGTGCTGACAACAGAAGCATTCCCAAACTCACCCTTCATCCTCTTCGTTTTCATCTCGTTTAATTTACCGCGTATGTTTTACGATGCATGAACCTTCAAAAAAATGTACCAAAATTGTAGTAGTTTGTATGTTTTAACGACACTAAGATTAGTTCTTTCTTTTTCTCTTTTGCTCTTATTGGATTGAGTTAGGTTGGTGAAGAAAATGTAGATTAGATAATGGAGTCCTTTTAGAAAATCGTTGAAATAGCTTTTCCGAAACTCGCCTCTGCACTACTGTAATGAAATTACTTTTCATTCAAGGGTGGACTTAGCAAGGAGCATGGAGTTTTCACGCATTATTATTGAAGGGGACGACAATTACTGGTAGAGAAGATTCAGCGCCAACAAGAAGGAAAGAACCCGATAGATATAGCTGAAGGCAAACTCTTCATCACACTAGGCAAGTTAGTCCGAATAATGACATATCCAAATGCTACGACACTATCCTCAACCAAGTAATACGAGTATTTGAGAATATCGACCTACTAATAACAATAACATCCATCATCACTATCAATGTTGAGGACCGGATAGGTGCTAAGGATCCCTAATCCTCCCTGAGCTTGCTGCAGGTAACATGCACCAGCAGCACAGGATCTCACAAATGTATTATTTGAACCATTTTTCTTTTACATCTGGACAAAGGAGGACACAGAAAACAAGCATGTATATCTTTTCATCAAGCTTAGAACTCTCATTCGGTTACTGCATGAAACAGATGTATAAAAGAAAATACCAAAGACACACAATTACAAACTACTCCCGAGCATCGACTGTGAATGCAATCAGAAAGTGTCAACACGGTGTGCAAACGAGCTACAAAACTATGGGCTCCGCAGGAGAAGAAAAAAATTCTAATGAAGCAAAGGTCCCTCGTCTAAGTGGCTCACAACACCTGCTAATTGGACTTAAGGTTAAACTAGTTCCCATAGATTCTCACTGTGTCTATCACATCAAACAAAAGTCGTTCAACTCTACGAAATCCAAAAGTTTAAGATACAATAATAAGTAGGTGAACTAACTTCGAATACAACACCAAGATAATTGAAGCTCTAAGCCTCCTGAAATACTATAAATCATCTAATCTAAGTCGGGCGAAGCTCCACCAAAATAGATACAAGTGCTAAGGACAAAAGCAGCACAACAATCCCATTTCACTGTCTTCCAGTACCATTTCGACTCCTTCATCTATCCACATAATATTTGGGTGCACCTCTTGAAACAGTTACTGCAAGAGTTCAAAGTGTCAGGGTATCAGCAGGAACGAACAAAATCCAAAAAGAAAACAAAATATCAATATATTAGCATGCATGATACATCAAGGCCTCACTCTTAAACGAACAAAAACAGGCTTATTGGTAACAAATTGCCTACATCACAATCCAAATTTTGTGTGGTTATCATGGTTGGAGCAACATTTAACTAGTCATTGTTCCATCAACCAATTCACCACATACACAGTTACTCTTCGACCAAAAGACTGTCCCCAGTTTTATTCATACCCCCGCCTGTCCCTCCGCCCAACCTCAAGTTATCCCCAACACTTCTTTACTTACAGAAAAGCACCATACTAGCGATAAAAATATCCAACACTCTTAATACCTAGCAATTGGATTAATCCGTGGGTTTTTTTTAAAGATATGGTATGTTTCCTCAGAAGGAAGAATTTCCTTTTATCCTGCTAATAAAAAACATGCAACACAAACCCAAATGTCTATACCATATTTGGTGCTGGGCCTACAATGCTCTGGAACATAATACAAAAGATTCGAAGTATTGTTTATCAGTAATAAGTTGTAAACTTGTAACTAAGTCAGATATGTAAATGTTGTATGATGTTCCAGCAAGGTTGAAATGGCAGATTCCTTCCTAGTTACAGATGCATCATTCTTTAAAACACCCATGTACAGAGTATAAAGGTGATCAAAATAGCTTGTGATACCAGTCCAATATTTTCCATAACAATGCATAAACTACCAAATGGGGCGAGACGATAGCAATAAGCACGAGGCAAGCATAGAAGAGCATCTCTGGAATTGACTTGAAGATGGAACTTAAATCTTTAGTATTCTGATACAGCTTAATGCATCAATTTCAAATTTGATTGCAAGCAGAATACATTGTTGAACACCAAGTTTAACATGGAATTATAGAACTTTTCTTTCTACCTAAAACTCGTAGGACCAATAAGGATGTGAAGTTCCCTAAGCAATCATCATTACAACTACAAAGTCAACCCATAGATCGAATCCTTGTTGCAGTTTAAGTTACCTGAATCAGTTGTAACAACCTCTCCAGCTGTCCTCCTTCGTCATCAACTACCTCAGAGCTTAAGTTTAAATCCCTTGGACAGGAAACCATCCCTAGCATAAGATAACATATATGTGAGACTCAAAACGATTATACGATTAAATAGCCCGACTTATTCAGGAGGGTAATATATTATTACCATTAGCAATACTTACATAGAGTATGAAGTAAACATCACCTGACAACGTAACACAGGTAACCCCAGACAGAATGAACAATTAATGCAAGTCAAATTAAAATATCCCTTTCGATCAATCTAAAATAAAATTTAACAACCCAACTTATTTTTGAACAGTATCAACATATGCAGGACTGAACAAATGGCCATTTTCTTATACAAAATGGAAATGCATAGTCCACAGCCTGCCATACAAATATCATCACCTCAATGACAGTAGTAAGTATCAAAATATCTCAAGCAAAATCAAGCTAAAAGTACAGAAATGTAAGTGGAAGGGCAGCAAGATCAAGAACAAAATTGAAGGACGGGACGATGTTAAAAAGCTTACATGGTATTCTTCTTTTTTGCCTTTGGTGGCCTCTCAGCATTCATCTTGCTGGAACGTCCGAGAGGAACAAGACTTGCAGTGTACATCTCCATCCGGTGAAACCTTTTCAACCCACGAACCTCAATAATCCTCATGTACTCATGTTTAGTGTCATCTTCTGGGTCATACCAAGGGTCGTCATCATTCTCAATGTCACACCAAAGTACCCTACCGTCATGCTGCATGAAGACTTCCCTATTGGACTTAGGAAAATAAACAGGTCTAGTAAAATTGTGATGAAGTGAAAACAGTTTAGCCCATGACTCCTCCACCCCATACTCCCTCATAACCCATAAGTCCGAAAACCCAAACCGATTAATATGAACCAAAGAAATGCTGTCTTGGAAGCGCTCAAGAAAGAGTTCATATTTGGTATCTTGGAACCTTGGTCCCGGTACAATCCGGCATGTCTCACTGTGGAGATCAAAAGCAACTATCACGTTCACTTCATCACGCTCCATACCCATAAGCCAGTGCAGCGAATTATGAGCCAACTGAGTGTATTCTCTTTTAACGTAAGGAAACTGACAGAAGTTCTCAACAGTGTGCCAAGAATTCAACTTCAGACTATAAACCTTAACAATATATATCTTAACTCTATGATACATATCTGCAACATCCATAACCTTCACCACCTTATAATCATCTCCGACAGTGTCATAACCAAATCCACAACCAGCTGAACAAAAGTAATTAGATATGTTCAATTCTTCTTTATTGTACTTAAAAGTAGTGCAAGGCAAAGTCAGAGATCTTCGAGTGGAGGGATTCCAAAGCACAATGTTGTTAGATATGCTGCCCACACAAAGCAGTCCATTACAAGAGCCCCATACCTCAGCAACTCCAGACTTGTCGTCCCGGAGAGGGTGATGATCAAGCTCTTTCAGCTCCAGGGTGAGAATCGAGGGCTCGAATTTCGCACCATGAAGGCTAGGTTTTCTGTTCAGGTCCTTTGTAATGACGTTGAGGTTGATATCCGCTTCAATTGACTGATTGAGATGGAGCTTGATGAAGTGAGGGCTGTCAATAAGATCACGCCAGAGAGGAGATACACAACGGAATCGCAGGAGAGGTTCCACCGGAAGCCATGAGAGTATGTTTTCAAGAACTCCCGATGGGATAGTCATTGTCGGCGGCAGTTGAAAGTTAGTATACAGGCTTGGTTTGCTGGAGACATGAAAGCAATATAAGGTTAAAACACAGCAAAACAAGGAAATCCAGAATTAAGGACATGACAGAGTAAAAGAGCTTACATCTTGTTCTTCCCATTCTCTTGCAGATTCTTCTCATCCTTCAGTGTGTGGTAACCCCTGATTGTAACAAGGCTCTCCATATAAACCGCAACTTGGGTAATGTTCCTCACGCCACGAACTTCAATACTCTTCATGTACTTGTGATCGGTATCATGGACTGCCTTATACCAGGGCTTGCTATTCTCTATGTCAAACCATACCAGTCCCCCCTTATGTAGCATAAATACTTCCTCATTGCTCTTAGGGAGATAAATAGGCCTACTACAAGCAGGAACAAGTGAAAACAGTTTACTCCAAGATGACTCCACCCCATACTCTCTCATTACCCAATACTCAATATATCCCAACATGTAATTAGCGCCCACCCAGATACTATCTGCAAAGCACCCAAGACTAAGACTACAATTGAAATCTTCCACCTTAGGGGTTGGCACAGCGTGCCATTTCTCGGTGCCAAGATCAAATGCTACAATAAGTCCCAGCAGATCCATTTGTATCCCCATCACCCAATGCAAAGCCCCACCAGCAAAACAACCTGGTTCCCTCCTAATGTATGGGAACTTACGGAATTCATTGAAATCGACATTGCGCCACAAATTCTCCTTGAGACTATAAACCTTAACACGATACCTAACAACATCACCAGTCATCTTCAATGCAACATCCATAACGTTCAACACCTTATAATCATCATTCGCCTTATCGTAACCAAATCCAAACTTGTTTCTACATTGATATTTTGACATATCATATTCGTGGTTTTCGAATCGGAATCTACAGTCAGGTAGTTTGATGGATTCGCGAGTAGAGGGGTTCCAGATTGCGAGGGTGTTGAATTCGTTGCTTAAGAGGACTAAGCCATTGCAAGAGCCCCATACCTGGATCTCCGACTCGACTTCGTCACGGAGAGGGTGGTGGTGGAGCTCTGTGACCTCCAGGGAGAGAGCCGAGGGCTGGAGTTTGGCGGCGTGGGGGCGCAAGTTGCTGTTGCTGCCGAGAATGACGTTGAGGTGGCTGTGTGCTTCTACAGATCGAGCGAGATGGAGCTTCACGAAGTTAGGGCTGTCGATTAGGTCACGCCAGCGAGGGGAAACACACCGGAACCGGAGAAGAGGCTTCACCGGTAGCCGGGAGAGTATGTCCTCGATAACCTCCATCGGGATCGACATTGTCGCCGGAGATCGACGAGAGATCGTACGGAGATCCGGTTTGCTGGAGAAATGGAAGCACAAAAAAAAAACACAGAAGGGGAGGACGAAAGGCTAAGCAGTAAGCACTGTGGCAGCTAGCGGTGTCCGTACAGTAGATATTTTTCTTTGGCATTTGTGCGCGCTCGATTCCAGAATGTTCTTTTGTTTCCAAAATTGCCCATCCATTGATCGAAACGGTATTGGGTTTGTAAGAGGAAGAGGATTTGGGGATATTTTGGTCATTTGAAGTCACCGTCCTCTTGATAAATCAATTTACAGCCACGCCCATGCAGTTCAACATATTTAATTATGATCCCTTTAATTAGTGTCGCTCACACCTAGGGATGGCAATCGGGCGGGTTCGGGCTGTTTTTTCAGGTACCCGGCCCGGCCCGGCTCGAAAGTTGTACAAGAGTGACTTGGCACATAATCAGACCCGGTGTTTTTTCATATTGTACCTGAGCCAGACCCGCAAATTGCTTACCCGCTTTGTACCCACACACTGACCCGCCCACAGGTACTGCTGGTTCGTATTGAACAAAGAATAGTTCTCACACTATCGACATAAATTAACCTATTGAAATGATGAACAATGGATCTGAAATTCAAATCACATATTGAAAAGTGAAACCTATCAACGAGCTGAATAAAAAGAACCAAATTTTATTTATCAAAAAACAAATTCTTGAGCAAATCTCCATAACCCGATTCTCTGTTTTTCCGTTCTGACTTCGTCGAGATCTGAAAGTGTGTGTTGAGAAATTGGTTCAACACAATAACAATTGTCAGGGAGAATTGGTCTATCATGCTCTGCTTGAGAGAAGTGGTCGGAGAGCTCGGGGACGTCGTGGGGGACAGCGGCGTCACGACCTCGCCGAATTCGTCGCCGGGATCGGCAATTGAACCCATTTCCGGCGGCTTTTTTCTTTGGGTTGCCTTCACTGTTGAAATTCGAATTGGGGAGAGATTGAGAGATGCTACAGAAGAGAGAGTTCTAGAGAGAGAAAAAGAGTTGATGGTGGCGATAAAACCAAGAGGAGGATGGGTTGAAAGGAAGAGGACGGAGGTGATGACGTGGCAGAAATAAGTGCGTAACAAGTGTGAAACGCTATGGCGGGTAGGGCAAAGGTACCGTATGTGAACAGTGTGGCCCAACAACACACATACTTAGCGAAGCCCAAATACCTACTGATACTATTTAGACCCGTTTGAAAACTTACTTACCACCGGCCCGCACACTATTTTTGCAGTATGTCATTAGTATCTGGTAGGCTCTTGACCCGGCCCAAACCCGAACTTCAGACCCGAACTGCCATCCCTACTCACACCCATGTTGGCCCGGCCTGACCCGCTGCTAGCCCGGGCCACCGACCCAGCCTGCCCCCCCCCCCCCCCTAAATTCGGCCCCAGATAATGCCCGGCCCGGCCCAGCACGACACCCTCTCCCCTTGAGATAGGTGTAAAAAGTCGAGATGGGGAGAAAGAGAAGAACCAAAGTGGTACAATCCAATTGTTTATGTTGAAATGGAGATGGTGAGTTGTAGACTATGGGGGAGTGTTCGGATTATAGGAAATCAGAACTAACAACCTTATAGTGAGAAACCCAAATTGATCTGAGAGAAAGGAGATGTAGACGAAATTGGTTCAAATAAGCAGTATTGTACTCGTTGAAGGGTAGAGACAGCTTGTGGCGGCAATTTGTATTTTTCACAAAGAATAATCACGGTGTAAGGTACATGTGTGTAATCACAGTGTGAATAATGCAGAAATGACTATCTTATTTATAACAATCTGGCTAGGGCAACTGTGAGAGACACGTGGGCGTACGGCGGCCCACGACCCATCATATATTCGTAGACACATGCATATTTTGGCATTCCCAATAAAAATTTAAGAATTCTTATGCTTACATGGTAGCATGCCCCAATACTCCTTATCAGCACTGCTGATTATTTATCCCGGAAACCTGTATCATACAGATGTACATTTGCTGATTAGTACATGTCCTCATTAGTGAGGAACAATGCATATGCAGTATCATCCTAGATGTCTAGCCCATAATGACTATTTAGCTCTTTGAAGTCCAAGTCTTATCACTACAGTCTCTGACTGTTCCTGAACCCCTCAATTATGCCTAGTTCGCCAGTCTCATGAGTTACTAATGTTGGAATAGATGCCCTATAGGAAATTTAGTTTAGTATGAACTTGTTTTTGGCTAGAACATTCATTGTATTATTTATTGGATATTTAATATAATGAAGTCGTTAGATTTACAATCGTGTTGTTTATCTTAAATATCCCTAGTCCAATATAATGATTAATAGGAATCATCTATAGACTAGTATGGGGTTGGATTGATATAGAGATATCATGATCCAACACATGGGTGTGCATTAAGGGTAATGGCGCGCCGGATTGACCCATCTCCGAGAAGGCTACATACATGTTATGTGAAGTCACAAGCACTTCTCGTGGTGACAACGGTATTGTCACCCTTAGACTTGAAGTCACTAGATTGTCTAGTTGTGGATCATTGTGATTTTGGTAGCGTCAATCGCTACACCGTAACTGGATAGCTATAAAGGCGTGTACCGGATACAATAAGAAGCAAGCTTAGAAATCGTAGTAGACGTAGATAGAATTTGTCCCTTCCACATAACCGGAGCAAATATCTGAGGCCACTCGAGGGATAGTGCTTATGGAATGTCTGGCCAGACTCAACTCAAGGCATGGGAGTGTGGGGAAAGGTGGGAAGCTAAAACCCTTTCATTCGTCGACGAATCTTAGGATATTGATGTTATTTGCACGAATAAGGCTATTCACAGGATCCAGAAACTATGGATTTGATAAACGAGTGTGACTTGTATGTCTCGTGTCCAATCCGGATATGGAGACAAAGGGATGCGACAATTACTTGCACAAGGTTTGTCGGATGACTATTCTATTAGTTGGCTAGAATGGATGGCTTGCTAGAGACCGCTCCATATTAGCAAATTGTTGCTACCAACTAGATAGAACCTATAGGGTCACACGCTAGGTAGAGTTGAACTAGATTTGGGAATTAGAAGGATAACTTTGCAACACCTTGCAAACTTAGTAGGACTAATTTTGCAAGGAACGGACTAAACCGAATTCTAGTAGGACTGGAAGAGGGCCTTTAGGTAGTTGACAATGATTTGTTGGACTATATAAATGATGCTCCTTCCTTCCTTCCCACACTTATGACTCTATTGTTCATAACTTGAGTGGGAGAGAACAAAAGGAGAGAGAGCAAGCAACAAGAGGGCCGAACCCGACACCCTTGCGTCGCCCCCTTACCCGTCGGCCAACAAAGCAGGTCGAAACCTCCTTGTTGCCTCGTGTTGTGTGATTTCTTCTTTCTCTTCCTCCGGTCCAAGCTAGCACAACTAAGAAGGAAGATCTAGATCTCAACTCTAGGCGTGGATCAACCGTAGAGACGTGACACATTCACATTACAAGTTATCACAGGAAAAACCCTAAGGTGTGTAACATGATTCCTCTTTTACCATTGTTATGATTCTCTTCCTGTGATCCTTGGAGGGTATTGAATGGATAAATTATCTTTTTCCGATGCGTATCCATGATCAAAACCCTACAACTAAGTCTCCAAATTATCTACTTACGATTGACTTTCAAGTTTTGATTATTTAGACTCAAGCCCCGAAAGTTCAATCAATTTGCACTTTAGCCCTTGTTATAGTCTGATTAGTCACATTCAAGTCCAAATAGAAATATTTGGATTCCAAATGTGATCGAACTGTCACAGAGACATGAGGTCATCTGATGCATCAAGATTTGAGTGTTTGACTAAAGAAACTATGAAATTACCGTGTTACTCTCTCATAACCAGCTCAAATGAACTAGGGTTTTCAGAGATTCGAACATAGTCAACTTGAACCTTAGATAAGAAATGTCAATGTCAGAATCTTTCGTGAAGAACTCTAGGTCACTGGATTACTATTTTGCCCTTACTCATGATAATAGAGTTTTGATTGTGTCGATCATTCCAACATGATAGTTTGAGGAGCCTTGAGTTGGCCGAAGACTTCATTAGATGCATATTGGTCTCAACTCTCAAGTAAGTCAGAGTCACTAGTTAGTTTCAAGGAATGAATTCCCCAAGTTTTTATTATTTATAAATAACCCCCTCAAATTTAGCAAAAATGCAAAAATGTCACTAAACGGTTGACTTGGCCAACATTAACTAAGACTAGCTTATTATAGCTCTAATTATCCATTTAAATTATGTGGATAACTCCGATATATAAATTTCAACGTTACACCATTTTTTACGTGAAATTACTTTTTTGCCCCTTTCATACAGCGTGTCAATACATAGTTTTCCAGGATATCAATTTGGTCAAGTTTGACAGGCAAGTTCAAAATGATAGTATGAACAGCTTTTCTCACGAATGTGAAGACTGGGATAGTCATTCAAATGAAAATTTAGAGAGTCAAAGCTTGAGTGAAATAAGGTCAAACATCCAACTTCGAATCTAATTTGTGATCAAACCAGAAAGAATACGGAAAATCTAGAAGTAGGGTATTGAAGATGATTCAGCATGGACTAGAGAACCTATTCAGGCTCTTGGTAATTCAAAATATTTAGACAGATATTGTAGATTAAAGTTTGGCAAAATCAAGCCACTTCAAATTTTCCATTAGTTATGAACACTATTGAGCTAACTATGGAGGCATGGAGCATATTTCATGAAGGGTAGAGATTGCTTTGAATGGACAAATATACATCAAAGTTGGAGAATTCAGTGTGAATAACAAGCAGAAACAAACAACACTCAGTTTCATCAAGAGGTGAGTGAGATACAAGGGTGTGAAATTGACAATTATTCGCAAGTTAGGAACATTTCGCTTGAGAACAAAATAAGCTGTCATGTTACATCAATTTTCAGATCACATTGAGTTTGAATTGGGAGTTCGAATCAACAAAAGACTTTTAGAGGGTGGTTCAGTGAACACACAGAGCCAATTATCTCACAAAAGCAACACCAGATGAAGGAGATACAAGTTCTTGAACTTGACAGGAGTTGCATAGACCACACACATGGATTTCAATGCAGCTAGGAACAACATGAGACTTTTAAGTAGGAAACACAGGGATTACACAGAGCTAACAAGCAAAGAATTTCTTTGGCTAACGAGGGAGAAATCGGTCCATGAACAGGGTGACAATACCCGCCGCAAATGCGACCATATGAACAATCAAACACCACACAATGGTAACTTTGAAAAATAGTATGCACCAAAACTAACAAAATTAACTGAAAAAAATCCACCAAAAAGTCGGGTCTTTTTACATGCCTTACATGAAGTTGAAAAAACTGATTTAAAATCTACTTTTTAAACTAGTCAAAACAAACACTTAAATCAAATCATTTGGTGGAAAAACCATAAACTAAAAGAAACTAACCTACCAAACACAGCCTTTTATTGAAATTTGTCAATTTCGGGAAGATTTTCAACATGTTTCTTTTTCTTGAGGGAAATTTAACATGTTTCCTTGTACTTAAAAGTTTGAATTGTTATTATTTTGGTTAATTTAAAATCAAATATTTACATACTTTTACGATTATATTTACATACCGGTTATAATTATTGCGAGAATCGATTGTAAACAAACAGTAGTACGAGTATACGACAGTCCAACATAAATAAGGATACAGATAATGATAATTTAAAAAGGATACATAGATTTGAATTCATACACTCTCAATTATGATGTCGTTAGTCTAAGAGTGCGGTTCGTTACTAAAAATAATTATGGGAACAATCACATCCAAACATGACCTGTGTTGTGCCAAATCTGATGGGATCTCAGAGTGGGTTCTACCCAACTACTATTACAATTTCTTAAGAGAACTATTTTTACCGTTTATTAGTAGTAGTTTTACAGTTTACTACCACTCCGTTTCTTATCTTCCTTCCCCATTTGACTTTTTCATTCGTAGTTGGGTCACTTTGACCCGGCAATTTGGATGAAAAAATGATATAATTTTTTGATAAATTTTTCATGGCATTGTAGAGTAACACTTATTCTACAACACCATGAAAGAATTGTCAAAAAATTGCTTCGTTTTGCTATCCAAATCACCGGGTCAAAGTGACCCAGTGAATAGTGGTAAAAGTCAAAAGGGGAAGGAAGAGAAGAAACGGAGTGGTATTATCTACTATCAATCACATCCAAACATGACCAGTGTTGTGCCAAATCTGAGGGGATCTCAGAGTGTGTTCTACCCAACTACTATTACAATTCTTAAGGGAACTATTTTTACGTTTATTAGTAGTAGTTTTACCGTTTACTATTATCTACTATCTCCGTTTCTTCTCTAAGTTCAAGTTTTAACTTTTACCACTATTTATTTAGTCACTTTAATCCAGTGATTTAGATAACAAGTAGTGCAATTTTTATGCAAGATTTTCATGGTGTTGTAAATTAACTTTAGCTCCACAACACAATAAAAAATTAGACAAAATTACATCGGTTAACTATCTAAAGTGACTCTATTACTAAGTCAAACTATAACTTTAGGAATCTTTCCGCTTTACTTTTTGCTACAACAATTTATCGAGTACTACTGTGTCCCAGCTCTTTCTTCCCAATTTAATTTTTACCACTATTCATTGGGTCACTTCGACGCGATGATTTGGATAGCAAAATGATATATTTTTTTTATAATTTTTTCATGACATTGTAGAGTAAAGGTTGCTCTATAACACGGTGAAAAAATTATCAAAAAATCTCATCGTTTTGCTATCCAAATCACCCGGTCAAAGTGACTCAGATACGAGTCAAAAAGTTAGGGCGGGAAGAAAGAGAGTGGTAACCTTAACCTCAAGGTAACAAGTAAAAAATGGTCAAACTGAAAAATCACACGGGAGGTAGAAGTACACTCCTCGGTAAAGTACAAATACAGTCACTAAATTCATCATTATTATTTGCTTTGAATAGGTCGACTGTAGCGCATCTGTCAGTGTGGTTAAAGTAGTCTCCTTTACTCTCGTGGGGGGTAAACAACACAAACTATACCCTCTCTCGTCACAATGGCCGACTGGAGTTCCATCCCCTACGAGCTCGTCTGCTTGGTCGCCGTCAAGTTACCAACCGTCGAGGACTACGCGGCGTTGACCGCTGTGTGCCGCTCTTACAGATCCGCCACCAAAGGCGAGAAGCGGCGTCCGGAGAAGGTTTCTCAACCGCCGTGGTTGTTGCTGTCCTGCCTGGACGAGGAGGGCGGCGAAAACCCTGAAAGGGGTTTACTGAGCATGTACAGGAACCGTAACAAGTTTCTCATGAATCTGCCGGAGCTCCACGGCAGACGCTGCTGGGGATCTCCATACGGCTGGATTATAACCTTAGGCCTTGATCGGAACTTACACTTCTTCAACCCTTTGAACCGCCGCCGTATCGCCCTCCCAGTCTCTGCTTATGCGAATCATGACGACGACGTTTTTGTTCGGGGGACATTCATCGACAGGGCTACTCTAATCAAGAGGCCCGTTTTTTCGCATGCCAGTGACGACGACGACTTCGTTTTGGTAACAAGTTGTGTACTAGGTTCGTTTAGAGTAATGAGGCCCGGTGGTGGATGGGCGGATGTCACCTGTCCAATGGGGGGAGAGGTACTTGATGTTATTTGTTACAAAGGCCAAATCTATGCCCTGAGTATTCGGGGCAGACTATTGATTTGTCACAATTTTTTCGATGGTCCTGATCCACCAACTTGTGAAGAATTTGTACCCTCAGATGATGAGCGGTTCGAAGGCAATGAGATCGAGAAGTTTTACATTGTGGAGTCCTTGGGAGAACTTGTCTTGCTGGTTCGACACAGGGACTTTGAACCACCATTCACTACGCTTGGTTTTGAGGCATTCACGCTCGATTTTGAGACTAGGAAGTGGATTGAAATTGAAGATGATGATCTAGGGGACCGTGCTTTTTTTGTGGGTGCCTGCCAAACGATATCGGTTAGTCCTGCTGAAGATTTCAACTGTCGGCGGAATTGCATCTACTACACTGATGATAATTACGAGCTAAACCTTGGTCACGAATTCGGACAAGACATGGGGATATATGATTTCAAAGAAGACCGGATTGAGTCCTTGTATGAAGGTGATGGTTCTCGCTCGACCTACAGCACTCCAACTTGGTTCATTCCTACTTTCACATAATAGAATTTATCTTTTACTTTGCTTGTCTAATTTAATGACTCCCATGAGTATGTTGTTTTTAAGTTTTTGATTCGAATTTATGTTCTGTTTGACTGGATTGTACCACTTTGATTCTTCACTTTACCCCATCTTGACTTTTCCATCCATATCTACTAAAGTTCAAAGATTAGAAAAATGTAATCAACATTCTTAAGATCAATAGAGTAATCTTTCCAAGTAACAAAGTGGCGATTTGTGGGGGGGGGGCTCGATGTAATACCCCGTTTAATTAGTAGGGGGGAAACTATCATTTTAGAAGTCTAATAAGAATTTTATTTGCAAAGTAATATTTGGGTAAATTATCTAGTTTTATAAGTGTGAGGTTTTAGAAAAATAATAGATTCGTATTCGCGAGTTAAACCGTGAGCGTTTCGTTAAATTTTTAGTTTTAGTTTCTTTAACGCGGGTACAACCACCGCGATAATTGATAAGCTAGCCACACCCAATCACCCAACTAACTAGTGCTCCACCTCCACTCAATCACTCAACCCAATAATTTCAAATTAACATTAAATTATTAGAGATTCACTTCCCCAAGTAAAGGGGTCTTCTTCTTCTTCGGCAATCTTTGCCATCAGCGCCCTTACCTTCGCCGCCTCTTCTTGCCGACCTTGGGAAGATGACTTCCCCAAGTAACCTAGTGTATTTAAGCAGCTCTCCACCTCCCCTGCACTTGCAACCACCAGCTTCTCCACCACCATCGTCATCATCATCACCACCACCCTCGGCAACAAGAGGAAACCCACCACCACCTCCATATCTCTTCCTCCTTCTCTCCCTGTCTCTCTCTGGTCTCAGAGGACAGTAGCAGCAACAAAATCAGAGGTGGCAATGGCCACCACCACCACCACATCCACCATAGATGCCGGCGGCAAAAATCCGAGAAGGACAACCCACCATCACTA
Organism: Linanthus parryae; assembly: GCA_023055425.1. NCBI lineage: Eukaryota > Viridiplantae > Streptophyta > Magnoliopsida > Ericales > Polemoniaceae > Linanthus > Linanthus parryae. Next base: position 632,346 of record JALGPY010000050.1, read on the forward strand.
CCTTCGGCTCTCTCTCTCTCTCCTCTCCCTCCCTGTCACTCTCTGTTTTCAGAAACGAGTAGCAGCAGCTGAATCAGAGTGGTAGCAGCCACCATCTCCTACGCTGCCGCCATTGTTTCCGGCGGCAAGAACCGAGAGCACCCGTTTCTTTCTCTCTCTCTCTCTCTCTCTCTCTCTCTCTCTCTCTTTCTTGGTTTCCCGACCTTTCTGCTCTCTATTGTGACCTCCTCTGCCCAGAACAGAGGACACACAACCCAGAACCAGAGACGTTGAGAGCCACTGCCGCACCACCACCGATCTCCATTTTTGCCGGCCAAACTCCGGCAAGTTCGCCGGAGTGATTCAGAGACCACCCACGCCCGTTAGATGCTTCCAGCAACCTCCTAGGACCCCGACCAGATCATTGGAAGACTCAGAGCCGAGCAAGGACGCTCCAGCAGCAGCCACCATCTCCACCTCTGAGCAAGTCAACGTCAAGCTTCGACCCGACTCGTTCCTTAACGGTTTCCGGCCATTTTTGGCCTAGGTATGTGCTAAATCCCTTCGTTAGTTGATTTACACAGTCAAACTCTCATCTTGATAGCTTTTATCCAAGTTTAGAGCGATTAGTTGAAGTTCTTGTTGTAAGGGATTAAATTGTCTTTTTCAGAAAGTTTATAACATAATAAAGGGGGGGGGGTGTTCATGTATTTTCAGAAACTAGTAGGTAGGTAGTATGTTTTAACTATCATATTTTGTCATTTGTTGGGGTGTTTGCTATCTTTTAATGTAACTTGGGGTAACTACATGTCTTTTACCTAAACTTCACACTTTTCGCTAATAATAAAAATAATAACTTTGGGTTAAAATAGTTTCTAAAAATACTAGTTTTCGTCCTCATTTCGAAAAAATAATTCGGGTGTAGCATCGTGTAGAAGTTTTCTCAAAGCATAGTAGTCGAAGATATCATTTTTATCGTTATAATTCGAATTAGTTCTTAAATATAAGCTTGTTAGTTCTCATTTATTTCTTAAAACAATTTCCTAGTTAATTAACCACTTTTAGATAATAATAATAATAATAATAATAATAATAATAATAATAATAATAATAATAATAATAATAATAATAATAATGATGATGATAATGATAATAGACACGTTGTTTTATATAATTTTGTTTATATAAAATTATAACTAAATAATAAGACGTTGGGAAATTAACAAGTGGGTATTTGGGTTGATTTAAAAAGAGTCTTGTTAGGACTTACAGTATTCTATTTTGGATTTGTGTTAATTCGCGAGCTACAATTTGTAGGTGACAATTTTGTAGGCAGGAGCTACTTCTAGAACGTGTTGTCGCTGTTGAATAAGGTAAGTGAACAGCCAAGCCTTGCGTGCCAAGCTCATTTCGTGTCGCAAGTTGATTTTAATATTCGTCTCAAAATGTGTCTGTTATATATGTATTTACATGTTTTATTTGAGATTTTCTTACATTTTAAATAAGTTGATTTGCTTTTATATTGTCCCGCGAATAATAATAATGCGTAATTAACGTAAAGTGGAAAGAGTTGTACGGGAGAAGCGTATTATTGCCGTGTTGACTTCGTCACTCGGCCTGTGATTAGATTTGTCGTGTTGCATTCGTCCACTCGACCCGTTTTTATTTTTACCCGGTCGCAACCTGCCGGGTCGCTCCATGTACTCACCTCTCTGGCCGCAAGAAGTCTTAGGGGGCTGCCGGCAGTTAAGGTCATGGTTGCTAGTGATAGTATAGTAAACTCTTCCCCGTATCAACACAGTTAATAATACAGTTTCTCTGAGATTTGGATATTTAAGAAAGAGAAGAAGAAAGAGATTGGGACTAATCCTCCCCGTGTGAAAGTTGAGAAAGGAAGATCAAAAGAATAAGAATTTTAGAAGTGTTCTTACTGGATGCACCAAGTTCACTTCTTACAGTTTTACAGTTTATATTGGAGTTCCTGATTTACTCTGCAAGTTTACATTTTGTATGATTTATTTCCTTTGTATATTTATTGTGAAAAGAAAGTTATGCTTCGTCTTCCGTTTTACGAGCATGGGTGTCACTTACTCAGTATTTCCATGTTGACTTTGAAAACTGCGGTTCCTGTTTCCTTCCCACCGCATGTTTAGGAGCTGAAGACTAAGGTGTAGCTGGGTACGAGACTCACCTAGAAGGATAACGTCACGAGTAGAATCTAGAATGGTTAAATAGAATAACGTAGTAGTTTTGAAAACGCTTGTGTAATATCTAGAGACTTTGTGACGTTTAATATTTTGTAATAAATAAATGAGTTGGGATGTTATGCTTTTGATTTCCGCCGTTACTTTTAGCATCGCCCTCCTGGTCTTGTCCGAGTCGGATAAGGGTTGCAACCATACCTTAATAGCCTTAATTAAGGTTAAACAGGTACGCAAAGTAACATATTTACATCTCATATCTTTGTGCTCTACCATTTACAAAATTATCACAGAGGCGTTAGCTAACCGTCTGAAAGTTGTTCTTCCAAGTTTGATACTGAAAACCAAAGTGCTTTCACCCAGGCCGTCTTATTAGTGACAATATTCTAGCAGCTTTCGAGCTGCTCCATACTATGAAGAAGCAGAAGGGTCGAATGGGCAGTATAGCTCTCAAGTTGGATATGAGTAAAGCATGTGACCGTGTTGAGTGGGATTTTCTCAGAGCAGTGATGGAGCGTATGGGTTTCAGCTACAAGTGGATATATGTTGTAATGCATTGTGTCACCACAACCTCTACAACTTGATTGTGAATGGGAAGACAGAGGGCTTCATTAAACCAGAGAGGGGTCTCCGCCAAGGTTGCCCACTTTCTCCTTATTTATTCCTTCTTGTCAGTGAAAATTTATCGCGAATTCTTACTAATCATGTACAAAAAGGCACCCTCTCAGGTCTAGCAGCTTCCAGAGGGGGTTCAATTGTTTCACATCTGTTTTTTGCAGACGACAGCTTGATTTTTACCAAAGCAATGACAAGCGAACTGGTTGTTCTCCTCAAGTTGTTCAAAGTGTACGAAAAAGCTTCAGGCCAAGTCCTCAACTTTCAGAAATCAGCAGTTGTTTTCTCCAACAATGTCAGTAACCTAGACAAACAGTGCTTCAGGGGACTTCTGGGAGTCAAGATGGTGGAACAACACGAGAACTAATGGGATCACCCTCTTCTTTTGGTAGACAGAAGCGCGCTGACTTCCAAAGGATCATTGAAAGGGTTAGTGTCAACCTGAAGGGTTGGAAGGAGAAGAATCCCTCTGTTGCGGGAAAGGAGATCCGTATCAAAGATATAGCTCAGGCGATTCCCAATTATGCGATGAGCTGTTTTCTGTTACCAAAGAGGGTATGCGAGGACATCGAGAAACAGATTAGAGATTTTTGGTGGGGTGACACTTTAGAGAAGAGAACAAAACATTGGATAAACTGGGATCATCTTAAAGAGGAAAAATCTAGGGGGGGGGGGGGAGATTTGTTTGATTTCAACATAGTCATGCTCGCAAAACAAGCATGGCGAATGATTCAGCACCCTTCTAGTCTTCTAAACAGAATTCCACCCACAAGTATTTTTCGAATATCTCCATCCTCCAAGCAAAAGCGAGGTCAAACATTTCTTACGCTTCTGTGGCATTTTGAAAGGCAGAGACCTCCTGGAGAAAGGTTTATGTTGGAGAGTTGGTGACGAAAAGAACATCAACCCTTTTTCGGATCGTTGGATCCCGATTCCATATACCTACAAGTTGTTGACCTTAGCCCCGGAGGTAACCAATCTCAAGGTCGCTGATTTCATTTGCGATGGTGCTTGGAACGAGAGGAAACTGGTTACACACTTATGGGACATCGATGTGCAAGAAATCATGAAGATCACCATCCCCTCCGAGGGAACTGCCGATAGCTTGTTCTGGACGTGTAGAGACTCGAGAACATACTCGGTAGCCACGAGGTGCCAATTTCAGCGCAGTTTAAATGAAGAGCATATCGAGAGCTCTACGGGGATTAACCGAAGATGTCTGAAGAATATCTGGTCCAATCCCCCACACTACCTTTTTGCGCGTCCCGAGCAAAATCAAATCTTGCACTACGTTTTAATCCACCGAATTGCATAAAACTTTACTAGCCATGTGACACAAAAAACTCACAAACACAATGCACTCTACATGGCTATAGACAATGCAACTCGATTATCAAACAATACAAAAATTGAAACAACATACTTTTTCTTTTTCTTAAGAGACGGGCAATCTCGCTATCACTAACCAAAATCATCAAGTTCTCACAAGTCTCTTTTGCAATTCACACAACCCCAACAAGGAATTGAAAATACACTGATCCTACGTACACGCTCACTAAGGGGTCCCCAAACATCCACCAAACTCAATCCAAGATCCGGGCACGCCCTTTAGCTCAGAGGGTCTAGGCACCCTTAGTCCTATAGTAGTCTTTCGTCGCCAAGTCATATGAGGTTTTCAGACCCTCTTAGCCGTTATTGCATTGAATGCAAGTTGTCCCAGTGATGGGAGACACAACTCCGTGTAATACGACTTGACTTTAATTTTCCTTAGACGCTCTTATTGGTTTGAATCCCAATTCCCCGCGTGAACGGGGGCACATTAGGCTGTTCACCGTATCTAGTCCAAGAGAAGATTTTGATTTACTTATTTTTTCTTTTTCATTCTCTTCTAATTAATTCAGCCGTGCATTTAGAGTAACTAAGTGTGGGATTTTTCGGTTAGCTCTTGAAATCGCCGTAAGGGATGGTGGTGTGCACTCCCTAACTTCACTTAGGCTAGAGAAATGTACCACATGGAACCGACTCTACACGAAGGTCCACCCCAAATTTACAAGAGGCCACAAGTTTCCACTCAAAAACAGACTATTCAACTCCTTAGGACTAAATCCTCCTAGCACAATAAAGGAACTAAAGGTATGCCCTCGTCTTCTTTCAACTTTTCCCTGAATACTCGAGACTTCCTTTCGTGAAACTAGTGCGCAAGATACTAAAAATTAAGATTTTCCCCACTACGGTGCTTCCTATTCATTGAGACTCTTTCATTGAACTCTCTCTGGTTTCAAGCTTCATCAATTGCCCAACTCAAAATTTTTAAATTTTATGGATTTGCTTTTCGATTTTTTCAATTTTTTTTTCATATTTTCCTAGACTCTGTATGCTTTTGGCCAACTCGATTAACCACAAGTTTTGGGTAGGGGACTCAATAAAGTAAAAGTGCAAAGAAATGCATACAATCCTAAAACAATACGACACTAAAACATCACTCTACATTAACCACATTAACACAGTACTACACAAACTACATGTAACAAGGCTATGCAAGATAAAACATGGCTGGTGAAATTATACACAAACTCCCCCACACTTAAGCGTTTCGTTGTCCTCAACGAATTTACAGATCAAACAGGAGGTTTCCCCGCTTAAATGTGTAGGCGGTGGATTTCAACAATTAGCGCTCAAAACGTAGAAACAAAAGAGATAGTTAGAGGTACCTGGGTGCCCGGACCTACATGGGAACCGTTGCCGCGAAACTGCAACAAGAAGGGGTCTTGTGGACCGTTGAAAATTTCCGGAGAAGTCTTTAAGCGCCCGGATTCCGATACGCGCCCACTCAACATTCTCCAACACGCGCATCAAGAAGGGGAATCCGGAGCGTCTTCTGTACCAGTGTCCCTGCACACTTATTGGAAGAATTAAAGCAACTCTCTCTCTCACCCCTCAAAATCAGATATGGAGAACTGAAAGCAGAAATAAAAATAAAATAGCATCCTACTCTACATTGGGTTGCCTCCCAAGCAGCGCTTGTAATTAAAGGTCGACAGCCCGACCCGGTTACCTCAACCGACAAGGATAGTGGAGGATGCTTTATCCCTCCACTTCTTCTTCTTCCACCATCTCTTTTCCAGAACCTCCCGTGCACCCATGTGCTGCAAAGACGGTGGAGAGTTGTGGAAGCTGACTCCTTTCATCTTGCAATTTATCTTCTTGATCAACTTCCAGAAAGTACAACTGGGCTCAAATGCGTCGCTCTCCATAAATTCATCCCAATAGTACCTCGTTGGTGCTATATGCTCTTCAAATGGCCCATGCAATTCATCCACACCCCCAAACTTGTTGATTTCCAACTCCTTGACTATGGCATATGGATCATCAATAAAGTAGCCAATATGACAAGGGATTGAAAATTTCTCACGATGCTCTTCCCCATATGAATCTCCATATACAAGTCTTTCCAACTCATCACAGACTTGATTAATATGAGATACGGAGAATTCTTCGATAGTATGAGTAGGGGCTTTTACCTCAATAGGTATGGGCACAAAAGAATCACCAGCTTCATCGTCGGCACACCACAGGCTTCCAATGCTGGTGTCTTCCCATTCATGCCAAGGATGTGAGGGCGCCTGCGGTCTTGGCTCGCAATACGGCAGGTCTTCCCATCTTCGGCACACAGGTCCTCCAGTCTGAATTAGAATCTGAATCCTCATAAATGGCAGAGTCCACCAATGGTTCCTGGACACTGCAGTCTTCCTTCGGCTCAGGTATCTCTTCTTCCACTTGTAGTGGTGATGATGAAGGTTCAATATGAGGCTCACTGTCATGTGGCAAGGGCTCCTCTTGTGGCTCTTGAATACTAGATTCCCCTGCTGTTGAAAGTTTTTCTATTCGTTTCTTTATCCTCTCCATCATCTCCCTCACGTATTCCCTACCTGTAGCAGAATCCTCTTGTGGCACTTGTGCAGCTATGGACAAAATTTTGGCGCACACTTCGATGTCCTCCATAATACTACGTCGTTCTGCCATATCCGCTTATGAGTCTTCCTGGTGCTGATGAAGCTGGGGTTCATGTACTCGACATGAGTCTCTACGGTCGTGCCAAATGCCGTACATGTAGCACCAAATTATGCATGCGTATTCGTCTTCATGGTTACCCCTGCAGTGGAAACAGTAGGGGGGACCCGAATAACAGTCTTCGCTCCACATGCTTATATTTTCTCTTGCTTCCTGCGTTCCTGAAAAACAGACTCACAAGACACCCGTGAAGCACAGAGATATAGAATAAAAATAAATAAAACTAAAACTAAAATAAAAGTACTCTAAACTAACTCATAACTAAATAATCTACCGCTTTCTCCGGCAACGGCGCCAAAAACTTGACGCGATTTCTTAACGCGTATGCGCAAGTGCACGGTCAAGTAATATAGGGGTGGTATTTCAACCCCGAGTTATCGATCCCACGAGGACAGACTTTAGATTATCTAACTAGTTATTTAATTTACGGTGCAGGAGGAAAGATTTGATTGATTTTAGAAATTGAAATAACAACTAATCTAATATTTTTGTATTTTTTTTATATTTAAGAAACAAGTTTGGAGAAACTAGGCAATCTCTAGATCACCTAGGGCTGTAGACGATTTCCAGATTATCTGAGCAACACGTTAACTATATTTTAACTAAGCTGGGTAACAATGTTGACTATCTCCTATCGGTCTCAAGTCATTCTACTTCACGGTAGACTACAATATCCTATCGGTCTCTTGTGTCTACCGGTCCGTTCTAGTAGGCTAACGACATGCACGACAACGGGTCCTGTCGGTCCACCGTTGCACGAAACAGTCGAATCTCACCTACCGAATCTACCCACACTAGCCAATCCTAACAAATCTCTTCTCAGTCTCAGTGATACGGGATTGATGTTCAAGTCTCATCCTAGTTAGTTAGAATCACTGTCGTGCATTCACTAACTAAGCAGTGTTTCCGGTTAGCTACTCCATTAACACTGAGTATTAAGCACAATACATGAACAATTGAATTAAAATATTACTAACTTTAAACATGAATCAACTATTGAACAAACCCTAGTTCTTGAACCCTAGTTTATCTCCTAATCGTGTCACTCAATTAGGATTACTAACATAAACAAGAAACTATAATTGATTCAAAAGGAGAAATCAAGAAATCATGAAGAAAAGATCAAATCCGGAAAAATATCATCGTTTACATGAACCCTAGGCTCTCAAAGAGACGCCTAAGAAAACGTCTAGCTAATAATAATCAACCAAACAAGACTTACAAGTTTCTCCATACAAAGATTGAGAGAGAAGAAGAAGAAATCAAACTTAGAGCTTCAATGGAGGAGGAGTCCTCCTCTTCTGCCGTGCGTCTGTCTCCTCTTTCTCACGTTGGTAACCTTCTTCTTGAATGAATCTCCCCTTAATTGTAGTTTTTTATGTATTAATTATCTCCAATTAGGTTTACGAGATCGTCCGTGTGTTTTTTTTTTTCTTAAGCAGATCGCACGACCTCAGTAAAGCTGATCGTGTGATCTGCTTCTCTTTTGTCTCAGATCTTATCTCTGATCGTGTGATCTGCTCAGATCTTATCTCTGATCGTGTGATCCCCTTAGATCCTACGACCATCCACTCTGATCGTGGAAACAGTGAGTTGGTAAAATATTTTCTCCTCCAAATTTTGTCTAAGTATGGGGAGGGGGTTTAAAGTGTCATTACACAAACTTGATTAAATGACACTTGCCTCCCCTCTCCATGTCTCTACACTATTTTCTTCGCGATTTCATCTCCGTTTTAGCTCCCGAATAATCTCCAACACTCGTTTCTCCTCTCCGCTTCATCTCCCAAGCTCCGTTTCCTGTCAAAACAACATGAAACACAACCCGTGCGATCAAACGTGACAAAAATACATAAAATCATATGAGAAACGCTATGATTTACAAACTAATGCCTAGAGCTAAACTTCTACGTTTTCACTCTAATCATAGTGTAAAACTAAGATTATCAACCCAGAAAGCACGCGAAACGATATAAAACGTGCAAGAAATATAACTCTAATAGAGAGTTATCACGGATCTGGCGAAAATCCCTTCCAGTAGCCACTCGAACTGTTGATATGACGTCCAACGCAGTTTATTTAATTGGAATTAAGTTTCATTTATCTATTATATGTTTTAGTCTAAGTTTAGTTATTAAGTTGTTATGACGTCTAGTTTTAAATCGATATCTGGTCTCCTAGTATTTCTAATATAAAGTGAATGGACCCCCGGGCCACCATCCCGTCCCCTACCCCTAAACTCGTGGGGACTAGGCTCAGGACCGGTCTGAGTTAATTCCTTTGACCCCGGGCCACCATCCTGCCCCCTACCATCCCGGCTCGGCCCTTTGACACCATGACACACGTCATGCCAAAACTAACATGAACAACGCGTAAATTTTTGTATCTTTTCCGTGTTCTGCAAGTTTTTTTTTTAAGAAAAGAAAACAGACGTACACACACAACTGTAGACAATGTATAAACAACTCGTTTTAAGATTGCACATTCTAATTAGCCCTGAAGTAAATTTTCCCTGTCTTTTTTGGGATCTTTCCTATGGGCTGCACCTGAGCCAAACACAAGCTTCCCTTGCGTCTGGCGGGTTGTATCTTCTGAACAACGCTTATTGCAAGGCTACTTGCCGCCATTTACAACATCAGGTTGCTTTCCTTTGGGCACAGACGAAGAAGAAGACACAGGTGGTGGCTGGTACTTCAGGGCTTTTCCATCTAAGCGTTTCCTTGATCTTGTGAATGGGTTGAACTTTGGCTCTGAGCTTCTGCTGCCATGGGTTTTTCAGGTTCCTTGTAATCCAGAGGTGGGGCAAAGTGCACTTCACAATCTGTCTCAATGATACAGATATCATGAGATGGCTTTGAATGCAAGTTGGAGTCAGAAAAACAGGTCCAACTAGAGAGATGTATACAATTAGATCATATAATGAAGTGGATTATCCCGAAGTGTCCCACTGCAACCATTTCAAGCACTTGTGAGGCAACCCCTCAAGAGGTCATCCCTACTCCAAACACTCTATATGCAAGAGTACCAGACTGTTAAATGTACTAGGTGTTGTGGAAAATTCATCAAATACAAGCAATTTCAGAATATGATTAGTATCAAAACTTGAATTGATAAATTCAGAAAATAAATAGAGAATAACGGAGAAAAAGAGATAGAAGAACTTATCGATTCTAGAAAACGAGAGATTATTGGTGTAGGCTAAGGCGGTCCAGGACCTATCTTTAGGATAGTAATTTCCCACACTATACAGTGCAAAATGGGATACACGGAAATTCTACCCACCGATACAATGCCTACCGCGGTGGAGAAGAAGCAATATTGCACTTCTTATCTTCTTCTAAATTAGAACCCAACCCGGACATGAGACAAGTGATTGAAGAAGAGAAACACCAATCTAAAAACTTATATTTGACACCAAGATACACTTGTATTTATATGAACCAAATGGTGGCTTGAAGCACATTTTAGGAAAAGACACTAGCAAGAAACACAAATATTGTAATAGTTACAACTATTTGAAACAAGACAAATCTTTAGAAAAGTCACAATTTAAATTTAAATTTAAATACAAAATTAATATTTTGAAACTTTTTATACAACACTAGGCGATACTACGCGCTACCCCGCATGACTGCAAAAGAAATATGTTATTCAAATGAAGTAGAACTAACGGTGATCCTTTACAAATCGTGAGTTAGGGTTCCAATACGCGAGAGACAAGAGAAAACACAAACAAACAAGAGTAGGATCGAGAACACAAGAATTACGTGGTTCACTAGTTTTGAGACTAGCTACATCCACGACCAAACCAACCCAATTTATTGATGAGAAGCTAATACCAATTACAAGCACACACCAAGTCATGACCCTAGCATCTACTTATATACTAATACAAGACTTGGAGCCCAAGTAATGTCCAAAACTAATCCGAGACAAACTAGGAAATAATTCATCCTAAATTGTTTCCTTACCCAATAAGGACACTACCAAATATATTAGTCAAAGTAGACCCCTACAAGGAATCAAAGCCAAAGTAATGTAATTACTTCCAAAAACTATTAGCCTCCTTTGACCATCCCATGTTAGGATTTTGAATCAACCAAAAAACCCAACAAACCTCCACCTTGATTCAAACTCCATAGCTACCGAACCAATTCTTCTCATCAATCCAACAAACCCAATTCGAGTGTATTCCCAATATGCGGAATTGAACACACTCCCAATACGCCCCAACAAGCGCGTATATGCGTCTTCAACAAACACAAAGACAATGCGTTCCAATAAACGCTCTTCAGTGCACCATGACTAATGCATACCCCAAGGTCGCTCCAATGACACTTCGCGACAAAAGTGTCTATCAAACGATGTCATGCCAATTTGCGCCGCCACCCGCACCAATGCGCAAAACCAATAACCGAAGCGCGCCAATCGAAGATCCAATCGCGCCACCAACCCACGTGCCCAATAACACGCTCCATGCTCCATGCCTGGAGCCCGATCCGCCCTCAAGGGGCTTAGAGATCATCACCAACCTTGAGCGTCCCTCCTCCTCCACCTGAAGCGAGATCTACAGGTGAACGATTTTTAGGACACTCCCTCTTCCAATGACGTTTCTCCCTCAATTTGCTAGTTGATTCGAGTCGCCTCCACCTAGACTTGAATCCTCCTAGTTGCCAAATTCAGATATAGATCCAGATCACTCGCCGGGTTGAGCACGCCATATCGATTGACGCATGCCGGAATCGAAAGCGTGCCGGATGTACTAAAACTAGATCCACCATTCCGATGCTCCACAACAAGAGCCCGATAGCTCCCCCAAAAAGGAACCCAATAGCCTCCCAACAAAGGCTTGGTGTGCTTGCACCCCCTGTTTCAGAGGCCAACCAGCGGAAACCCAATCTTCCCATCAAACCCAGATCTTGATCACGAACCCACCATCGCTCCTCTTGAATCTCAACGTAACCTGGCTCTGATACCACTAGTTAGGGTTCCAATACGCGAGAGACAAGAGAAAACACAAACAAACAAGAGTAGGATCGAGAACACAAGAATTACGTGGTTCACTAGTTTTGAGACTAGCTACATCCACGACCAAACCAACCCAATTTATTGATGAGAAGCTAATACCAATTACAAGCACACACCAAGTCATGACCCTAGCATCTACTTATGTACTAATACAAGACTTGGAGCCCAAGTAATTTCCAAAACTAATCTGAGACAAAGTAGGAAATAATTCATCTAAATTATTTCCTTACCCAATAAGGACACTACCAAATATATTAGTCAAAGTAGACCCCTACAAGGAATCAAAGCCAAAGTAATGTAATTACTTCCAAAAACTATTAGCCTCCTTTGACCATCCCATGCTAGGATTTTGAATCAACCAAAAAACCCCAACATATATGTGATTGTATCAACAAACTATAATCAAGTTCTCAAAAAACATTGTTCAAGTTTTCTAAAGTAATACTTTATGTAATTTTATATAAAAAGCTAGAGAGATTACTCTCACTGCACAATGTACTTCGATTCCTTAATAGTGATATTTTTCTTAGCATACCTGTGCTTTTTTTTTTAGAATGAGTGCTGAAACGATGCGAAGTCTATATACTAACCAAGCTCAGCCTTTTATTGTTCCTTGAAGTGTTGTTGGCCCTCTCTTGGTCATTGGATTTTGAGGAGATCGACTGCTAAAAGGTCAAGAAAGACTAGAGGAGAAGGGGGAGGTTGGTTGGTTGGTAAATAGTCCCAAAGGGACGGGCATTTAGCTAGTTTTCACAAAGATGAGATTTGTCCTCTTCGTTCTGCGCATCAATTCTTTTTTGACGTAATGTTTATCCCCCTTGTTGGTTTACATCATGTTAGTGGGTTGCAGGGATCCCATTCAGTATAAGGACCTATGCAGCTGATCTGCTTCTCCTTGTTAGTAAAAGTAAAATTTTGCAATGAAGATATATCTCGAGTTTCACATATGAAGAAAGTCATATACATAATATTTTGTTTCTTGCAAATTGTTAATCAGTTTTGTTATCTATTTTCTTATCTTCGGCATTAGAAAGAGAGTTTTGTAAGAATGTAGGAGCGTGGTGTACATTTTTATACACTAAAAGACCAACCCATATTAGCGTACAATAGAACCGTACTATGTTTGTTATCCAATGCATAGAGTAATACGAACGACGAAAATAAAAGGCGCATAAGAGGATTATGTAGAGTAAGATGTGACAAAAAAAATTGTTCACCAGTGAAAGTGCTTAATGTTCCAAAACAACAATTTATAAACAAATTGTTTAAGAAAATAAAAGAGAACAACATCTGATCATGATCGATATCCAAAATATCATCTCTCTCCAAGTAGATTTTGGAGAAATATTTATAATCACCATTCTTAAGGTGGCTTGGTGTATGAAATCTTACATAAGAACATCAACCAAATACGAATAAAAAGCGAAAATTTGAAAGGTGTTTGAAGAAGAGATTATTTGGACATGACTGTTTAGTGGTAAGTTAGTTACACCAATAATTTATGTTACCCTGGATTAGTCCCTCTGATCGAATTCTAACAACTTTCATTCATACTAATGTCCATTATTTACAACTTTTAATGATCATTTTCTCAAAAAAAAAAAGATAAATAAATAAGCAAACAAACAAATTGTAATGATTTTGGAATTACAAAAGCTATTGATGAAATTATAAAATTGAAGTCATTGGGCTGAGTACGTATTCAAAAACTAACCAACTAACAAGTACGTATTCAAGTAACAAATAATCCGAAGAAAAATGTCATTTTTTCCCCCAACGATCAAAAGCAAAAGAGGAAGTAAAGCGGAAAAATTGAATGGTTCAATTAATTTGACCTATCTCACCCCCACCCCTTTTTCTGATAATCTTGGCTTTAGGGTGGTGCTCTCCCTTGCACCCGATTTTAGACCTCACATATACTGGTTATTGTTGAGTTTGACTTTAATCAATTAATTGGGGTCCAAGGCAAAACAATTAGGAAGGAAATAATATAGTCAAAAGTCAAAAGTGATATTACTATCTTGGGGCGGTGAATACCCTTGGCAGTAGACTATATATATGCACATGGTTTGTTTTTGTTTTGATGAGTAGTTAGGACAACAAAAAGAGAAACACACGGCAGAGAGTTTCATAGCAAGTTGTTTGTGAGCTTTTCTCGCACGTGTGTGTTCACGGTTGTAATCGGGTTCGGATTTGTTTCTCTCAATAAATCGGGTTTCGGATTGTGGAATACTTAGTATTTAAATTAGCGATCCACGTTAAATTTCTTGTATCTCGTTCTTTATAGTTTGTTATCGTTCTTGCTTGATACCCGTTTCATAACAGTTATGGCTATTGAAATATTAGCGGGTTCTTAATGATTTATCATTTATCTAATGTGCGCGTCCTAGTTGCTCAAACAAAGAAGTTATATCACTGATTAATTGCATAAGAAACTCGGTGATAATCGTTTACTGATATTCTTGAGCTCTTCAATTTTTTCTACATCAATAACTGCTATGTAAATCAATACATAAAAGACATATCATATACTATTTCTAAAAAAATATGTCGCAAAGAAAATCAAAATGTGGTTTTTGTAATAATATGATTTTCTTACAGTTTATGTAGATAGCTAAGAACGCATTGTAGTTGCACATAAACCTTGCTTGGCATTCTCTTTGCACCTTCAAGGGAACTTACTCGCCCAATCTTGCACCTAAGGGATCTGTTATTTTTGGCTGCATGATTTTCTGAAGTTGCAAGTGATGTGTGTCCCTCTGCAAGTTTGATTCAGTATAGTGCCATTGGTTGGCTTCTATGGTTTCAAAGCCATCAGCCATGAAACGAATCGCATATGAGTACTTCTAACTTCTAAGGTGAAAAAATAGATGTTGGTAACTCCTCTCATGGAAATGATGTTTGTAAGAAGAAAAGCTATGAAATTGATTATATGTAACCCTTATTCCATTATAATGATTATTGTCCGCTCTCCTAATATTGACTCCATAAATCCAGGTTTGTAACCGCTGCCTTTATTTGTGTACTTAATGGAAATACCAATGGGCATATTAGAAGCTATTATTAGTTATCTATATGAGAAAGTTCAGTTTATTAGAATAGATATGTAGTTTGAAAAAATAAGGGGGTCTAAATTGTAATTACGGGAAATTAGTAACTTCCTACTTAAGTGTAATTAGGCGCCAACGTTCATCTATTCTATAAATTAGAATGTTGACTTTATTTAAACCGCTAGATTGAATCAACCCCAACTCTAGATCTCACCTACCACCCACCACTTTTGTAATTTCTCCCCACTTTCTCCACAAATCTTTAACTTCCCACATTTTTGTAATGGTTGAGCAAACCAAAATTCCTTATTTTTCTCTCTTGTAAGAGTTAATATTTCGGCAAGTATATGTGTGGATGCATATTTTCATCCTATGTCTTATCATTTTTTTAGATTTTTTTGATAGGGATAGTGCCCTCGGGCACAGGTAATCCCCTAGTCTATATTATAAAATATCATTGTTTATTAAACTTATGATTTTTCAACCGTTAGATTAAATCAACCACATCCCCACCATTAGATCTCACCTACTCATTACATCTCTAACTACCCTAATGTAGATAGTGCTTTCTGGCCAGACAGATCACAGCCACGTGGCAGCAATCCAGCACACCCAGTTGTGCTTCATATACACCGGATAACTACCTATGCTTATCCACGTGGGGGCTGTGAGACAGGTCCCTCGCGTACCATCATGGGACTTGTAGGGACTTAGTGGTTTGGAGGCTAGGGTAAGGCCCGTCGCGCGTGTGCGACAACCAAGCTCGCGCGCGACCATTTGTAACTGCTTTGAGAGACTTATTGGCCACGTCCTATAAACACGGCTTGACCTCATAACGGTCTCCGGTATGTACGGTCAGGTGTCTAACGGTTTCTATATACACGGTCGAACGTGGCGTTACGGGGGTTACCTTTAAGCCACCATTTATGGTGCATTAACCCCCTCACAACGGTCACTTCCCCACTATATATAGGATCGTGAGCCCTCCGTTGCGACATCTCTAGTTCTTCTGGACTGACCGAAGCTCTGCCATTAAGCTGTCTCTCTCTCTCTCTCTCACAGTTACCATTGCTTACCCTCTCCCTACACACCCCCTACACCTCTCTGTGTCTTTATTCTCTACTTGAGGTGCACACTTGGATCTCTTTGAGGGATTTCAGTGAGCACACCTAACTAATAGGAGAGATTTTTCTCAAGCACATCCCTAACTAATAGGAGATAGGTTGTGAGTGATTCCGACGTCCATTATTATGCTCATCCCATATTTGGAAGTTGTTTTTTTTCACCACATTTGTAAATATAATTTTGGATAACAACTCTAAATTCATTTTTAAGAAAATACCTCTAAATTCAAAAACTATCCAATTTAGGGATAGTGCACTCGGGCACGGGCAATACTCTAATCTATCTATTCTATAAAATAGAACGGGGGAGTTTTTTTCAGCCGTTAGATTGAATAAACCCCAGCCTTAGATCTCACCTACTTATATTTATAATTCCCACAAATTTGGAGATAAAATGGGAGATCATGCGGCAGATTAGGGGGAGTGGGGGAGGTAGTCTGCGATTTTTACTTACTTCATGCAAAGCATTACGCCACATTGACTGGATAAGGACAAATGTGCCACTACTTCCCTCCCACAACCATTGTCAATGGTCATGTTCCCTGTTCTCAAATTCAAACCATGTGTCATTTTTTTGTTTGTTTTGGAAAGCATTTGAATTTTGACCGTTCTGATAGTATTTTCCTTAATACATGTGAAATTTTTGAGGAATATATAAACTGTAGTAGTTGATTAATAGGCATTTGAGACTATGACTTGGTATGACGCCATAGCCATTGGTATACTGGGTAGTGCCCCTGGGCACGGGCATTACCCTAGTTAATGAAAATCAGTTTACATTTTCTCTTTCTCTTTCTTTCTTCGTCTGCTTCATCTTCTGGTTCTCTAATGGAAGCTAAATCATAATCTTCTACATGGTATAGAGCCTTCTATGCTCGTCCCAATCTTCGATCGACTGTTTCCGCACCTTCGTTTGACTTCGTCTTCACTCTGATTGTCATGGCGCCTTCAGAATCGTCTTCCTCGAACAAACTTCCTCGCAAGGGTTCTGTGATGCTGATTGGGCTTGTTGAAAGGATGATAGAAGATCCACTTCTGGATTCTGTGTTTATTTTGGGGATGATTTGGTTTCTTGGAGTTCCAGAAAACAACACACTGTGGCAAGGAGCAGTACTGAAGCAGAGTACATGTCTGTGGCTACTGCATCAGCTGAACTCAGTGGCTCACCTACATTCTGCATGATTTGCACATTGGTCAGCTAACTTCTCCTGCTCTGGCTCTTGCAAGAAATCCTGTTTTTCATGCAAGAACCAAACACATAGAGATAGATTATCACTTCGTTAGAGAACAAGTGGTTAATCACTCTCTCAAGCTATTTCATGTTGCAGATATCTTTACGAAGTCCATTTGTGGAGCTTCAAAAGTTGTTATGTCTTGTTTCTCATACTATGCTTTAGCTTTAGTTAGGGGTTGTGTTTGTATTTCTTGCAAAGTTGAAAAAGGTTAAAACAGGGGTTGTATTAGAATAGATATGTAGTTTGAAGAAATAAGGGGGTCTAAACTGTAATTACTGGAAGGTAGTAACTTCCTACTTAAGTTTAATTAGGCGCTATATCCCTTGAAGGGATGCAAATTTTGTAGTTCTGGTTGGTTTTTTAATAGAAATCTAATTCATCAAAAAAAAAATCAGTTTACGTTTTCTCTTTCTCTCTCCTCTCTCTCTCTCTTCGTCTGCTTCCTCTTTTGGTTCTCTAATGGAAGCTGAATCATAATCTTCTACACATTTATTCTAGGATGACTCAAGTCTTATTTGGCACATTAGAACAGCACGATCATATTTGGACGATTGCCATAGGAGGGGAGGACAATTGAGCTTGACATATGTCATTTATTGGTTAAATGTGACAAATGGCTTGACGTAATTCATTCTCGGCCGCTTTTATATATTATACTACCTCCGTTTCTTCTCTATAGCACCGGTTTGACTTTTTGACTCGTATCTGGGTAACTTTGACCGGGTGATTTGCTCTACAACACGGTGAAAAAATTATCAAAAAATCGGATCGTTTTGCTATCCAAATCACCGGGTCAAAGTGACCCGGTGAATAGTGGTAAAAGTCAAACCGGTGTGATAGAGAAGAAACGGAGGTAGATAGCAGTGCATATGTGAAACAAGTGCACTTCACTAATCATTAGACTGATATTCAAGCAGTAGATTTAGAAACTCTATCATCATTGTCTGTTCCTAAGCTTCACAGCAGCTACAGAAATACCCCTACCCAAGCACTTCAAAAACTCCAGAATCAAAGATTCATTGGACATTTTTAATACCTCCTCCCCTCTGATAGCGGACTCGATCAAACAGATAACAACATCACAAATGAATGCTAGTATTAGCATGACTAACAACAATCTACCCAAAAAAACTCGTTTCCGATGCCTTATGGTGTCTCACTCGTACGTACATATATGAAAATTGTCTTCATCCTAAAACATATGCCTGAGAAAGTTCAAATTGTCAGGTGGTTTAACAACAGTTACTATAAAAAAGAACAAAGAATATCATATCACACATATATACATTCCTCGCGCACGCTGATCATGCATGGTTTGAAATTTAAACCGTCACTGATTACCAATATATTTTCATATATATATATATATATATATATATATATATATATATATATATATATATATATATATATATATATATATATATATATATATTAAGCTTCAGCCAGGTACAGGCATACGCAGATACAACCTTCAACAAGTCCAGAATCAAGACACATAAGACATCTTGAAACAAATCCTCCATGATAGCAATTGGAACAGATAACGAAAGTGTATCATGAACAACACTACCAAAACAACTTGTAACCGACAATTTTTGGTTTGTCTCAGATGATACTATCCAACCTCGTACACTCATCTATGAGATACTATTTGAAAGTGACTTCTGCCCGAAAAAGGCGTTTACAAGAACTTTCAAGATGAAAGATGGAACTCTCAGGCATGTAATGTATGCAGATCGTAGTTTAAAGCAACATCGCTGACAAGAAAAATCAGTATAAAAGTAACCACTCAGAGTGACCAAATTAGTACCGGTCATGGTTCCGTCAACAAATTCATAAAAAAGAAATCGTGATTACAGACACCCACTTGCTGATACACTAGAAGACCATTCTTAAGAATTGTTGACACATACCAGTCAGTTCACAAGATCAACTAGACGAATCCTACCTTGTAGTAAAACTGTCTACTTTAGAATCACAATCACATGCAAGAAGTGAATGGCTCGAGCAGCATTTCAGTGGCCAAATCAATACAAGCCATTGTTCCATTATAGAAGCCATAATAATAAGATGGGGCTTCCCATACCCAGTTGCCGTCCTAAGTTATATTCACATACTTTTCACTCCACTACATATCAAATCATCCACACACTCCTTTACCCACGGAAAAGGTCCATACTAACAATATCACATCTTGAAATTTCTTATTACCTGCTATAGTAGATATTAGAGTAGTAATGTTGTTGAACATGTTCCCTCCGAACCTCTGTGTCATTCCAATAAAACCACCCAGCAAATTCCGATCATAATCGCCAAGTTTTGGGCAGGGGAATAAGATAAGTTACAACATAATTGAGATGGCTAAGGATTTGAAGCAACATTATTAACACTTTGTAGTTGAGTCAGAAATATGCATGTTGTTCATTGTTCCTGCAAGGTTGGAATGTTGCATTCCGCACTTGACTTGTGGTAGATATGACGTTAATATGGACTGACAAAAGCATCATCTTATTATTTCATCTCAGTAAAGTAAAAAAATAGGACAATAGCTTGTGATACCAGTTCATTCCTTTCCGCTACATAATACCAACTACCAAATTAGGCTGTCGTAGTAAAGCACAAGGCAAGCATAGCATACACAAAACTGACATGACAAAGGGACTAGTATCTCTTAACATTTTCACACAACTTCATTCATGAATACCATGTATGATTACATGACATTCAGTAACACGTAGCTGAAAACGCTTACATGGATTAGTAACTATGCTTTCTACATATAATGCATGAGAGACGAGCAAGCATATGTCCCGTCATTAGCGGCGTTGAACTGGGCACAGCCTTTTGGGGTCAAAGCAATTGATGTTATCACATCTTCTTGAGATTAACTTTGGGCATAGAAAGAACCAGAAGTAGTGCCACAGATATGAAAACAGCGGTCACATTTGCCAGGGAAGAAGAAGACTTGGCCATTTTACTGAAATAGAGACCCGGTGGAGAGATACTAAAGAGAAACTAGATGGTGGTTATGGTGATGATACAAAATGGAAAAAGACCCTTTTTGTAGCCAGATTAGGCTTGGGGGGGGGGGGGTTGGGCAAGTTGAGCAACATCATACCCGGTATATTATTTATGTTGATTAATTATATAAATGGGTTGGATATTTTGGGTTGGGCTGATGTTAACCGCAAGTCTTTTGGAAAGGTGGTCACATGCGTTACTAGATGCAAAGAATATTTAACCTTAGAGTATTAGACTACCTTTTCTCCAATCAGCATACATTCTGAAAATTATTTTGCAGAAGTCCAAGAGGATTTATAACGTCCATATCAAACTTCAAACGGTTAACACCATGCTTAACAGTTTGTGAAGTTGGTTCAAACTTTAAATGAGTATCTCCTTCTAATCCAATCCCCCACCACCAGAGAATCAACTAGTCTAAAATGCATAGACTGCATCAAGCTTTCAAGCTCTAAAAATTACATTTACATCACATTAGATTTCCTCGGCAAAAGTCTCTTCTTAATCATTTCTAGCACATCCGAATTCACTCATGGAAGTTCAACAATTGTTATAGCCATTTTTGTATTAGCATTGTGCCAGTTGTATCACGAAATTTTTGGCGTGATACCAAGAGACAAATTGAATGTTATTATCATATGACAAATCATCAAATATTTGCACCTATTACAAGGTTTCTTTTAGAATTCAAACATTTTGTACAGAGCTCAACAACTATCATATTCTAGAAATTTCAAAATTAGGAACTGATGCAGAGCTCCATAACAAGTTTGTTAGAAATTAAACTTGATTTTTAGTGTCACATTTTCTAGTGTGGTACTAGCTAGTTTCTAGAAAAAGACTTTCAAAGTGTCATTGTTGTGGGACTTGGTCCAAGTTAATGAGGTTGGTAGTTGCACCAACTAAATGAGGTTTGACCAAGTTAATGTAGTAGTTAGTGGGAAGAAGCTACTAGACATTTTTGAGTCCTATATAAACCTATGTACATAAGTCTTTTTTCAAGTCAAGCAATAGAACAAGTCTTCCTCTTCTCTCTAGTTATCTTGAGTAGTCCTCTTGATTCCAACAAAGTGGTATCAGAGCTACGGTTGAGAGAGTGAGTCATGGCTAATGGATATCAACCTCCTATCCATTTGCTCACCAAGGACAACTATGATACTTGGTGTATACGCATGAAGGCGAAGCTTGGCTCCCAAGATGTGTGGGACATCGTGGAGAATGGATTGGCGAATCCACCGGTTGAAGGTTCTAAGAAGAAGGACCAAAAGGCCCTTATGATGATTCATGAGTGTCTAGATGACACTATGATGACAAAGATTGCCAATGTCTCCACTTCAAAGGAGGCGTGGGAAGTCCTTCAAAACACCTTTCGAGGTGCCGACAAGGTCAAGAAGGTGCGGCTTCAAACTCTTCGGGGAGAGTTTGAGTTGTTGCACATGAAGGAGTCCGAGTCGATTTCGGACTATTTTACAAGAGTCTTGTTAGTTGTAAATCAATTAAGGAGATATGGTGAAGATGTGAAGGACAAGTCGGTGGTGGAAAAGGTTCTTAGATCCTTGACTTCCAATTTCGACTACATAAGTGTGGCAATAGAGGAGTCAAAAGACATAGACTCCATGACGGTGGACGAGCTTATGGGTTCTTTGCTAGCCCATGAAGAGAGGCTAAAGAAGCCGAAGAAGGAGCCATTGGAGCAATTGCTTCAAACAAAACTTTCTCTAAAAGGGAAAGAAGGACGGTACGAGACGAGTTCAAGAGGACGTGGACGAGGCCGAGGTCGTGGAAGAGGCGGCCAATCTTCCTACAACAAGGAGGAAAAGAAGCAAGAGAGCAATTCCTCAAGAGGTCATGGAAGAGGAAGAAATTCAAAACCCAATGAAAGAAGGTATGACAAGTCTAAAATTGAATGTTATAATTGTCATAAATTTGGGCATTTCTCTTGGGAATGTAGATATGCCTCAAATGAAGTTGATGAGAAGGCAAACTATGTGGAGGAGAAGAATGAAGAGGTAGAGCCAACTTTGCTATTGGCCTACAAAGGAGATTCCAAGGAGGCGATCAATACTTGGTATCTTGACACCGGCGCAAGCAACCATATGTGTGGAAACAAGAACATGTTTCTTGAGCTTGATGAGAAAGTTAGCGGCAAAGTCACTTTTGGAGATTCCTCTCAAATTGCGGTAAGGGGTAAAGGTAAAATTTTGATCCGTTCAAAGAATGGAAATCATCAATTCATCTCCAATGTTTATTATGTGCCTAATATGAAGAGCAATATTTTGAGTTTGGGCCAACTTTTGGAGAAAGGTTATGAGATTCTCATGAAAAATAATTTTTTGAGCATTAGAGATGAATGTGGAAGTTTGCTAGCCAAAGTTGCTATGTCTAAAAATCGGATGTTCTTGTTGAATATTCGAAATGACTTTGCTAAATGTTTGAAAGCTTGTGTGAAAGATGAATCTTGGCTTTGGCATATGCGATTTGGGCACATGAATTTTGGAGGCTTGAAGCAATTGGGCAAGGAGAAGATGGTGAAAGGCTTGCCAAACATCAATCACCCGGAACAACTTTGTGAAGGATGCCTATTCGGAAAGCAATCAAGGAAGAGTTTTCCCAAAGAATCATCTTCAAGAGCAAAAGTCCCATTGGAGCTTATTCATTCGGATGTTTGCGGTCCAATAAAACCGGCGTCCATGGGTATGAACAATTACTTCCTCCTCTTTATTGATGATTTTAGTCGCAAAACATGGGTTTATTTTCTCAAGCATAAATCGGAGGTCTTTGAAGCTTTTAAAAGATTCAAGAAAGTTGTTGAGAAACAAAGTGGCTATGAAATCAAAGCGATAAGATCCGATAGAGGAGGGGAGTTTACTTCAAATGAGTTTCAAAAATTTTGTGAAGAAAATGGAATTAGGCATCCTTTAACCGTTCCAAGATCACCACAACAAAATGGGGTGGCGGAAAGAAAGAATAGAAGCCTTCTTAATATGGCTAGAAGTATGTTGAAAAGTAAAAATATGCCAAAAGAATTTTGGGCTGAAGCCGTTGATTGTGCCGTTTACTTGTCTAATCGGTGCCCCACTAAAAGTGTGGAATCTAAAACTCCTCAAGAAGCTTGGAGTGGAGTAAAGCCCAATGTTTCTCACTTGAGGGTATTTGGTAGTGTTGCCTATGCCCATGTGTCGGATGAGAAGAGATCAAAGTTAGATGATAAAAGTGAGAAATTTATTTTTGTTGGATATGATGCAAGATCCAAGGGCTATAAACTCTACAATCCCGAAACTAAGAAGACTATCATTAGTCGTGATGTTGAGTTTGATGAAGAAAGTTCATGGGATTGGAGTTCTCCTAATGGTAATTATGATTTCTTTCCATTTTATGATGATGATGATGTTGATGTTGATCATGTTCAAGAAGATGTTGTGTTGCAGCCCGCTACTCCTCCTCCATCACCCGTGCCATCCAATCATGGACAAGAAAGTCCATCATCTCAAGAAGGAAGTCCACTTGAAGGGCCACGTGGAACAAGAAGTCTTGGAGATTTGTATGAAAGATCCGAAGAGGTATTTCCAAGTTTAGAGGATTTAACACTTTTTTGTCTACTTGGTGATTGTGAACCTCTAGATTTTAAAGAAGCCGTCAAAGACAAGAATTGGAGGAATGCTATGGATGAGGAAATCATGGCGATTGAGAAGAATTCTACATGGGAGCTTGTCACACTTCCCAAAGGTCAAAAACCCATTGGAGTGAAATGGGTGTACAAGACCAAGTTGAATGCGAAAGGAGAAGTAGAAAGACACAAGGCGAGATTGGTGGCCAAAGGCTACAAGCAAAGATATGGTGTTGATTATGAAGAGGTGTTTGCACCCGTGGCACGTCTTGAAACAATAAGGCTTATTATTTCCATGGCGGCTCAAAGCAATTGGAAGATCCATCAAATGGATGTGAAGTCGGCCTTTTTGAATGGCTACTTGGAGGAAGAGGTATATGTTGAGCAACCCACCGGCTATATTGTGAAGGGACAAGAAAACAAAGTGTTGAGATTGAAAAAAGCACTATATGGGTTGAAGCAAGCACCACGCGCTTGGAATACTAGAATTGACAAGTATTTCCAAGACAAGAATTTTCTCAAGTGCCCTCATGAGCATGCTTTGTATGTAAAGAAAAATAATGGTGGTGATTTAATGATTGTTTGCTTGTATGTGGATGATTTAATTTTCACAGGAAATAATGCAAGCATGATTGAGGATTTCAAGAAGGAGATGGCTAAGCATTTCGAGATGACGGATATGGGCCTCATGTCATACTACCTTGGCATTGAAGTGAAGCAAAGGAAGGAAGGAATTTTTATTTCTCAAGAGAAGTATGCCAAAGACGTTCTCAAGAAGTTTAAGATGGAGAAATGCAATTCCGTAAGCACACCCGTTGAGATTGGAGCAAAATTATCCAAGCATGATGAAGGAAAGAAGGTAGATTCGACTTTGTTCAAAAGTCTTGTTGGAAGCTTGCGGTATTTAACTTGCACAAGACCGGACATACTCTATGGAGTTGGTCTAGTTAGTCGCTATATGGAGGCCCCCACTACTTCTCACTTGAACGCGGCTAAGAGGATTCTTCGCTACATCAAAGGTACTAGCGATTTTGGAATTCTTTATTCTCCTTCATCTCATTCCAAACTTGTGGGATATTGTGATAGCGATTGGGGAGGAGACGTTGATGATAGAAAGAGCACTACCGGCTTTGTATACTTCATGGGAAATTGTGCTTTCACTTGGAGTTCAAAGAAGCAACCAATTGTGACACTCTCCACTTGTGAAGCGGAATATGTGGCGGCTAGTTCTTGTGTTTGCCAAGCTATTTGGCTAAGGAATTTGTTGAAGGAGCTCTATATGCCGCAAAAGGAGCCAACGGAGATCTTTGTTGACAACAAGTCGGCCATTGCTTTGGCCAAGAATCCGGTGTTCCATGAGAGGAGCAAGCATATTGATACAAGGTTCCATTTCATAAGGGAGTGCATTGAGAAGAAAAAGGTGGAGCTCAAGTATGTGAAGTCCCAAGATCAAATTGCCGATATCTTCACCAAGCCTCTCAAGGCGGACATTTTCCGCATGATGAGGATCTCCCTTGGAGTTACCAATCAAGTTTAAGGGAGGGTGTTAGAAATTAAACTTGATTTTTAGTGTCACATTTTCTAGTGTGGTACTAGCTAGTTTCTAGAAAAAGACTTTCAAAGTGTCATTGTTGTGGGACTTGGTCCAAGTTAATGAGGTTGGTAGTTGCACCAACTAAATGAGGTTTGACCAAGTTAATGTAGTAGTTAGTGGGAAGAAGCTACTAGACATTTTTGAGTCCTATATAAACCTATGTACATAAGTCTTTTTTCAAGTCAAGCAATAGAACAAGTCTTCCTCTTCTCTCTAGTTATCTTGAGTAGTCCTCTTGATTCCAACAAAGTTCAGGTTTATGCATGTCATAGTTATCAATATCATCTCTATGCATCGAATGTTTTAACAGAAAATATGAGAACATACTTGAATACACCAATAGTCTTGCACTGTCACCTAGTAATTTTAGGTTCCACAAATGTGCAAGATAACTTGATGCAACAAATTAGCACACCTAAACACATAGAAATCAGGTCAAAGTGCACATAATGAATCAAGCATCTTCTGAAATAAACCCCTGTTATTGAAGAACATAAGAGAGTGCACATAAATCCCATGGCACATAACACTTTTAAACTTCTGATTGTTTCCAAAAGAGCATAAGAAAGGCATATAACATAGACAAGCTAGATCTCCATATCTAGTTCTGCTAACATACCAAAGACTATCCTTCAAATCTTCTATTTCTTGACTTCACCCTTGTCAACAAGAGCTTTGGCATCAACTTCCTTGATCCTGCAAACATACACATTCAAACAAAGTAAGTCCAAATAAGAACATAGTTGGAGATGATTAGTTGGAGAACAATGTTTATCAAATCCTTCCCCAATATGTCCTCTGTCAGTAACAAAGGTACAATTCAAAGAGACATCACCAGTCATCTCCTAGTACTAATCAGATGGAGGTGAATGTGGACTCTTCTTGGTCAAAAGAATCTCTCTGTGGCTCAATTGCAGCAATCAAGAGAAATGATGACACAGGTGGTGGCTGGAATGGTGGTCAGAAATTTAGCTAGCACAGCAAAGAATGCTGAGTTAAAAGGTATTAAATGGTGTATGTTGAATGAGGACCTCATGAGCAATGTAAGTGTTCTGGAGAGTGACTGCAGAGAGGCTGTTCCAAAAAAGAAACCCCTAAGGATTCTACCACAATTTGTGAAGACATCATGTTTCTGTTGGAGGCAAGGAATGTCCAGTTAATGTGGATTAGCAGAAAGGCCAACATGTGTGCTGATTGGATTGCTAAGGAGAATGATAGAAGACATATACTTCCTCCTAATTGGTGTGCATGTGTCCCAGAAGTGCTGAAATCCAGGTAACATGAAGAAATCAAGAACAGTCACAGCAGAGATAGCTCAATTTTGTTAGTTTCTAGTGAAAGTTTTGTTTCCAGGGGCATAGGGTAATGTGTGTTAGATGTTTCTCTTTCAGCTGTGTTTCCCCTTTTTTCTCTAATGAAATAAGTTTGATAAAAAGATAAATAAGAACACAGTCACTTCCATGGTTTTTGTTCTCACGAAAATCTTCATCTCATCCAGAATTGCAGTTAAAGCAGCACAAATGGCCCCAAAACACCAAACAACACACCCACAACAGATTATTTCACCAAAACAACAGATTATTTCACCAAAACAACAGATGAAACAGAGGACATTTTTCACAAAAAACCCATTTTAATGCCCAAATTTGACATCACTTCAAGCAAATACTAAACCCACTACAGATAGAAGAGAATAGAAATTAATTTCCGAAGTAGCTAGAAAATAAGAGAAGAAATCTTACAGACAGGTTTTGGTGATTGTAGGCTTCCTCGGTCCAGAACTTTTTTGTTTCTGAGAAGCCATCCTTCTTGAGGCAGGATTGGCAAAGGTAACGCCCTCCTTTCATTTGTTTCTCCAAACGAAGCTTTTGATCTTTGCTTTTGAATTTCTTGCCGGACATTGTTGTTGCAGAGCAGAGAGGACAACAAACCAGAGGAGAGAGAGAGTGGTGTTTGTAGTCTGTGCTGGTGAAGGGAAACGGAGGCCTAGACTTTATAGGGGGTGCACATGGGACAAATGTATTTTTGAAAAATGACATGTCACCAAAGCTAATAATAAAAAGGGTAAAAGACATTTTCCACCCTCTGACTATGGACAAAAAACAATTTGCCCCTAATTTATGGAAAAATATATTTTGATCCCCCGTCAGAGTTAAAAACTAACATCACATAACTCTTTTGTAATTTTTCTAAGATCTGAATTTTTGTAGTGTAGATCTGTATTTTTTGGTACATAATCGGTTGAATTTGTTGTGTTCTTGTTTCTGGTGGTGTTGAAGGTGGCTGGTGGGTGGTGTTGATGGTGGCTTGTGGTGGAGTTCATGTGGCTGATGGTGGTGTTGTTATTAGATTAGGGAGGATATAAATTGAAATTGTAAAATATCTGAGGTTAATTATTGGTATTTCTGTGAAAGGCAGGGGTATTATAGTCTTTTCCGTCCATGCCCGTAATCCCCGCGCCGAGCCGTCATAGGAAGAAAGAGTAGGGACAGACTGGTAAGTGGTAATGAAATTTGTGTAAAACAATTTGACGTACTGAAATAAGCTTAAGACTTATATATCCCTCAATAATACATGGTTCGGAAAAAGTCCCTACATGCTTCATTCTCCATTTACGTCGCATAATGTGGTCCACTTAGGCTTTGCTAAGCCTCCAATGTATGTTGCGGTCTCGAAAATAATTACCAAATTTTGCAAAGAAAAAAAACGACTAAATTGTAAGAGAGGGGGGAAGAGAGAGAGTTGGGATGGTAAAAATTTTGGATGCTGAAGACTTCCTTTTGTAATGGTAAATTAAAATTATCCATTCAAAAAGACACAAAATGAATAGTTACAACTATTCAGAAATGACACGAACTGGATAGTCATAACTGTTGAGGTATAAACCCATCCAATATTGTATTTTAAATGACATGCAATTTGAATAGTCACAACTCTTCGAATTTGAATTTAAAATAATTTGTTGTATTCTAAGGAAAAAAAGACTGTTAAAACACTAAAACACCTTCACCCTTTTAGAGATTAGTATATGTGTGTGTGTGACATTTTCCTAAAAATATATATATTATACTACTAATTTGTCCCGAAATTTACAGTGTTGCTAAGTTATTACACACGTGGACTTTAATTTCCACCTCTTTTGCACCATTTGAATATTTTCACCCGTAATTGAGTCACTTTGACCTGGTGATTTGTATCACGAAACGATGCATTTTTCGATATTTTTTATGATCTTGTAAAATAAGAATTACCCTACAACACTTCAAAATATTATTTAAAAATTACAAAATTTTGTTATCCAAATTATCGGGTCAAAATAACCCTTACTACAAAAGTGCAAGGGGTGCAAGTGAGGTGGGACGGAGTACATTGTTGATTTGAAATTGATTTTCCAGCATGGTATTTATTTATCTACATTCATCTATTTTTCTTATTTACTTTTAATCTTTTATTGTCAAACGAATGTAAAGAAAATTGGAGTCATCATTATCAGTTAGAGCTTGTTTGGTATCCGTTTAAAAACAAGAAAAACAGTGGAAAAAAAACGTACTGAAAAAACACGTTTAAAAACAGAATCAAAAAACTGTTTGGTATCGGTTTAAAAACAGTGTTTAAAATCAAAACCACGTTTGGCAACATTACCAAATTTCAATGTAAATTTGCTTGAAAATCATTTTTACGTACAATACCGACATATATTGATATTTGTTGCATCTAATCATAGTTGAAATGTCTTTAAACACCAATAGTATGAAAAAAACACCAAAAAAACACCACATTTGCTGTTTCTTTAAACAGCTGTTTTTCAGCATGTTTTTGTTTTTAAACAGGCAAAAAAACATGCATACCAAATGCGTTTAAAAAAACAACCCTGTTTTTAATCAAAGTTGATTAAAAACAGGGATGCCAAACATGCACTTATTTGAAGGTGTTTTACAAGTCATCATTACCGGAGCAAACAGAAAATGCCTCCGCTCACTGGTGGTACTACCAGTACTGAGAGAATATCAAGTCATCATTTTCTGATAGAAAATGGCGCTGGCGGTAATATCTGCAGCAGAGGGTGTGTTTGATCGCGTGATAGTGGGGACCGCGTGATAGGGATTACAACAATTGCATTTGTGGAAGCGTGATGTACACGGCCAGTGATAGCTTTTATCAGGTACTCCGGTAGGTACCCAATTCGAATCACTTGTCAAAGATCTTCTGCCAAAAAGAGGAAGAATTAGAAAGAAAGTATATTGTTATGTGTCCTTCGTTATAAGCTACTGGTACATCCCTCATATAGAATAACTTCTCGCATATCTCATTCCCTCAACCTGCGCTAAGAGGACAGAGAGGGATTTGGATATAATTTCTGAATTTGTAGGAACAAAGGACGCAGAAGGTTTGTACAAGTCCCCTATAATGAGACCAGAGTAGGTCCTACCTAGGTCGAGTGGTGACAAATGTCTCTTGCAATTAACAGCATGTTTAGAATGAAATAAAAAAAAACAAAAAACAAGTGAAAAGTAACCTACTGAAATAAAAATAATAATAATAAGTTCACAAAATGTACGAAAATTGTTTGACATGTTGTAAATGGTTCAAAACACAATCTGAAAAATTTTAATCTCGTTTGTTTCGTAAATTTTTCGAGTCAAGATTTTAATTTAAGTTAGTCAATAATCTGCAGATTATATAATCTTCGATTTTGGAGATTCTAGGTATAACGTCTAAAATAACATACTTTATCATCTCGTTAATGCATGAATAGTTAATTTGTGGAAACCCATAACATTTTAGACGTATCAGAAATCCAAATGAAGACATTTATTGTAAATTTGGTAGTAAAAGTTACAGGTGTTGCCAAACGCAATTAATTTTAATTACTGATTTTCATCACATGCCAAATAAATTTCAGATTGTAATTTCATCCAACTTATTCGCCCCAGATTATTTTCATCATATTATTGAGGTTTTAAGCTGGAACCAAACAGGCTCTCAGTCTGCATGCATGTGGACCTATTAGCAGCTAGCATTTGGTTTACATGTGTTCCAGATGAATTAGATCATGTCATTTCAACATACGGAGAACACGAGACAGTGTCCGTCTGCTGTGTAGCTCACACAGGATTCAGAGGATCAAATGACTTAGAGACTAGAATAAGGTACGTGGTAGATGGTTGTTGTTTCATTTGTGATTCTTGTATGTCACATAAAGGATTTGTTTAACCTATGTACGTGCGGATCCAGTAACGGTTTTATGAAATATTCGCCAAGATATTTACAACGGCTAACTTAATGCCCTTAAAGGGGGTGTGATTAACATCGTAACTTCCTCATAACCGTTCCCACTCCATCATCACAGAGGTTAGATTATTGATCATCCAAGGTCCTAAAAGCCGTCACTATTCTCTGTTACATAGACTTCTTGTTTCAATCCCAATTACCACATGTATCTATGTGTGTTCCTTACTTGGATCGTTGATAATGACCTCGTTTAGATAGAATGGTCGTGGGGGTTAGGTTGACTGAACTTGAGGTGTGTTTGGGTAGAATGGTTGGAGTTTTCTGACCTCCGGTGTACGGGTGGGAAAAGAGCCGGTAACCGGCCCTTAAAAAGCATTTTTTGTATAAGCAAAATTTATATCCAAGACACCGGATTTATGGCAGTGCCCTGCTTTGTGGGAAAGAAATTGAAAACATAACTGCACCATGGTTAAAAGGACTAGAAATGGAGCTTCAAATGAATAAATTATTGGACGGAAATTTCCTCACCACTCTCACGTTCCCCATCACCACTCTCACTAAACTCACCCATGGTCCCCCCACACACACATACTTGGTTGAAAATCCCTCACCACTGTCACTAATATGAGCCATCCACCGGACTACTATGAGGCATCCACCGGCCAGGGGTTTACCTGTTCACGCTCTCTCGGTCACCGCTCTGCACGACCCATGCACCGGTTGAGGTTAACCTAACCCTCCTTCCCAAACGAGGCCCTTGTTTTAGCTTACCACAAGAACACATTGATGTCATCTTAGTCAGCAAATCCTAGTTATATATGTACTGCAAAATATTATTTAAATTTAGAAATACATTTGACAATACTACTATATTTTAGTCTTTTCTTAGAAGATCTACATTTTAGTCTTACTTATCTAACATCATTTTATACATAAACACGCCATATAGCTATTATTTTATGCATTCATTAGAAGTAGAAATTTGTCCAGCCACTAAAAGTCCCAAATGTCTCCCCTAAACACATTTTCGAAAAAAATAATTTAGTTATAACAATTAATATGAAAACAGGCCCCCTTTTTTTATGATGTTGGCACCCGCAGCCACTACTATTCGGGTGCGCACTGGGTAAACTCTCGCTAGTGCAATATACTGCAAATCACACTAGAGAGGCAAACCAGCCTGAGAAAATTTGGGCTGACAGGCTCGCAGTTGAGAAGGCCAATAGGCTGCCCTTGGGTTGTCCCAAAGTTTGAACTCAAGACCTCAACGCAAATGCCTCACAGTGTTAAGAATGTTCACCCGACTAACTCAACTACACCAACTCAAAAACAGCCCCTCAAACATGCACTAAGTATCATTTCTTTTGGTGATCCATTCTTATATTATTATACTTATATTTTACACACAAATGTAATTGATGATCCTAAGAATATATCAATAGACGATGACGCTCATGGCGATTGTATTCTCCCTCCACATCATCAAGAACATCTTCAATAGATCATTTAAATAGCAGTTATTTTTAAAATATTGATAAGATGAGCAAAATATTATCTCCAATAGACCCTCTATTTTATTCTTTATTTTAGTGGATAGTTATTGTACTATATATATTTAAAGAGCAGAATAGAGATCTTTAAATATTCTTGAACCATGTTTATAGCAGTTATGTCCCATATTTCTTAAAGTTCTCTTGCATGAAGCATTGAGAATATGTCATGCAGCTGTAAACGACCAAGCCGTTCGTGAACAACTCGCGTTTTGTTCGATAAAATCTCGTTCATGTTTGATTCGACTTATTAATCAAACAAACTCAAATATGAAAATGTGGTCGTTTGCTAAACGAGTTGAACAAGGAGCTCGTTCGTTGTTGTTCACAAACAAATTGTAGCCGTATACATCTATAGTTATAAACAATTAAATTATTTTGTCTTCTTTATAAGTAATTTCTTGAAATAGGGCGCAATTAATGTAACATATTTATTTAATAGGAGTTTGACCTCTTTACTAGAATTCTATAATTTATAATACCATAAATGCTTACTTTATAAGAATAAAATTGGGTGCTTTGAATATATCATTAGCACAAATAAAGCATGTCTTTATACTAATACATTTTCATTTATTTGTTTCTTTTGAGCATTTTATCTTAAGTAATAACTCATGATATTTCAATTCAGAAATTATATATTATCATATCTATCCAGGAGAAATACTAGTTCGTCAAATAAAATTCAATCCTGTAAACGAGTTAGTTAAACGAGCCACGAGTCGAACAACGAATAACGAAAGCCCTAAACGAGCCGAACTCAAAAAAAGTTTTTATGATCGACTAGAGTTCATGTTTGACTCGTTTAGCTGTCAAGTTCGATGAGCCAAACTCAAACAAGTGATATTCATTCGGTTAGGCTCGTTTACAGCCCTAATGAATTATTTAACTAATTATTTAACTAATACTATTGAAGCACTTAAAAAAATCAACATGTAAAATCAAGACGTAAATTCATCAAATTGTAAATAAATTTAACTGGTACTACTAGAAATGATAACCTGAATTTTTAGAAAGTAGTAAGTACTTGTATTTATTGTAAATAAGTGACTTGACATAACTTCGAAGCATGCACAATCATCATGGTGTGCAATCTTGCTCACATATTTTACATTAATACTTTTTACACGTGATAATTGTCTAGCTTTTTATGCAGACGATCGCACCAAGTCTCTTCCATATCAGTCATGGGTCGTAGATGGGACATAAACCATCTGTGACGAGCCTTATTTCAGCCTTCAAGTCACTAAGTAACATGGTTCATGTCCGAGCTGCAACGCGAGGGGACCCTGTTTCATGATCTTCATATGCTGACATGACATGGTATTGTGTGCATGGAGCACCATATTGATAGCCAGCTGTACACTGCTGATAGGTTCATGTGCGGATCAAGACTGTATAATGGACCATCTACAATGGTATACTACCTTTGTTTCTTGCGTTTCTTTCTCAACCACTTTCTTCAGTACTAACTATCACTTTGACCCGATTATTTGATTAGACAAACGGCACAAGAATTTGATAATCTTTGCATGGTCATGTAGAGTAAACTTAACTCTACAACATCTTACAAAAAACTATCAAAAAATTACATCTATTTACTATTCAAATCACCGAGTCAAAGTGATCTAGTTGCGGATTGAAAATGTCAAATAGGAAGAAACTAGATTAAAAAAAAAAGTTTTATGCATGTGAAGGTATTTTGCTTATTTTAACCCGTGCATAAAGGAAATATTCTTCTAAGCACACAAACGAAACGAAAATGGAGAACTTTTACAGCATTTTGAGACCATATGAGGTGTTTTGCATAAACGCAAAGTCAAAAGGGTAAAACATAATTAACCCTTCAATTTTTTTTCTAAGAAATAACATTATATCCTACGTCTAGTCAAGTTTGAACCTGCGACATCATGCAAGAATTTCAAGTAGTTTGCCATTGAACTAGCATCTATTTGCAACCCTGTAAAATTCATACTAGCATAATCAAGCATAGTAAAAAAGCGAGTAGTTGTTTTTGATCTGCCTAGTGATCATATTCTTTCGGTCCCAGTTTTTTATTCATTTTAGAAATTTCAATACGTTATGGGCAAATGTAATAATTGCACGACAAGTAACTCTTTTTATAAAATCTTTTACTTGAATACTTAATTTTTTTTAACTATTTAATGTATCATCCTTACTTTACTGTAATAATGTGAGCTAGGGGTGAGCACGGATCGGGTTGGACCGGTTTTGCCGAGTATTCCTACCGAACCCAATATATACGGGTTGGAGAATGTTCAACCCAAACCTACCAAATGATTTGTGATACCCAAACCAATCGTAACGTATCGACTCAGTCCGGTTCGGACCGGTTAATCGGGTTGAAAAATCTTTAAATTTTACTTGAATATATACATTTATTTGGTTAATTATCTTTGTAATATTGTTTGTATAAAATTTGAAGTTGGAAATATAAAGTTATTTTCTATGAAAGAGAAATAACGTGAGAAAAGTCAAGTATTAAAATGGTCTTAACTTGTAAAACTTAATTTCTAAACCATATATCTAAATAAACTTTACAATGTTTACATATAAAATGTTAATCGGACCGGTTCGGTTTTAAACGGGTATTCCACTTCTAAACCCATGATCGATCGAAATTTGTTCGGGTTGACGAATCTATACCCATAATAAATCAATTAGCATTGATCGATGCGAAATTCGGACCGGTTTGGTGCGGGACGGTTCGGGGAGGCGGGTTGGGCCGGGTTTTGCTCACCCCTACTGTGAGCTACCACTCTGTTTCTTCTCTTCCCTCCCCATTTGACTTTTTCACCCGTAGTTGGGTCACTTTGACCCGGCAATTGTAATGGAAAGATATATTTTTTTTGATAAAATTTTCATGACATTGTAGAGTAACACTTATTCTACAACATCACGAAAGAATTGTCAAAAAATTGTTTCGTTTTGCCATCCAAATTACCGGATTAAAGTGATCGAATGAATAGTGGTAAAAGTCAAAAGAGTTTGGAAGATAACAAACAGAGTGGTATAACATAAAAAATAAACAAAAAATTTGGGGAAAAAGCCATACTACTATACTTGGCTGAAGGAGTATAAAATTATAAAATGTCGTAATTCTGAAAAAAAAAAAAAAACTGATCTTTTA
Source organism: Linanthus parryae (assembly GCA_023055425.1). NCBI lineage: Eukaryota > Viridiplantae > Streptophyta > Magnoliopsida > Ericales > Polemoniaceae > Linanthus > Linanthus parryae. Next base: position 667,804 of record JALGPY010000050.1, read on the forward strand.
CCCAAAAAGTCAAATTGAGTTTTTTAACTTCTCTCTTGAGAGTTTCTTACGGCAGAGCGTGCCCCCACTCTCGCAACAATTGTCACTTCGGTCTTCGGCAGTATTGTTACATGTGGGTCCCGTGGTATCAGTTTACCATCATTACAGATTATGGCAAGGACGCAAGGTACATGTAGAAAGAATGAGAAAGCAACCAATTGGGATTAGCGAGTGATTCCTTCGCAATTGATTTCTTTTTTCACCCGAATTTATTTCACAGCCACTTAAAATATACCACTCCGTCCCAACTCTTTCTACCCATTTCCTTTTTTGTTTGTCCCACCTCTTTCTACCCATTTCCTTTTTTGGCAACCTTAAACATGCTCTAAAGACCAGAATACCCTTGAAGAATGTTGGGCCACTTCATTTCCTTTTCTGATTTGGTAAATAATTTGGGCCAGTTAAACCAACCCAATTCACTAATTAACCCAACCCAGTAATTAACCCACCCAATAAACTAACCTAAGTGAAACCCTAACACCCCCTAATCTAAACCGACACCATTCATTTCTCACTTCTCTCATCTCTCTCTACCTCTGTCTCTCTGCCTCCGTCGATGGTGTTCTTCCCCAAATCCCACCGTCTCTGTTGAGTTCCTCTTCGACGGAGGTTGGTAGCTTCTCTAGATCTTCTAAATCAACAACGGATCTTTGTTCTCCATGATCTCGTTGTTGAATTGATCAAATCAAAAGAAACCCTTCAATATCCAGGGTTAGGGTTTCGACTCTATGGACTCTATCGACCAATTCGAGTCCATCGGTGAATGGGTTCCTGTTTTTGATGATGGCGACGGTGCATACGTACCGGAGTCCCCTCTATCTCCCGTCGGCGATGTCTCCGACGATTCAGAACCCCCCGACGATTCAGTACCTCCATCTAAGAAGGAGCCCGATGAATCTGTGCCCGCATGTGCTCTGTATGATGTTGAAGATCCACACTCGGCGATTGTGAACGAAATCATGGGGATCTATTGTCCGATATGGTTGCAGATGATTCACAAAGGGAGGTTCTATTCTATATCCCTTTTTAATTATGCTCTTTATATGTGATATACTCTCTGATCTGTTAATCTTGATCTCTGATCTGTGATCTTTGATTTGTGATCCGTCTTTATATGTGATATACTCTCTGATCTGTTAATCTTGATCTCTGATCTGTGATCTTTGATTTGTGATCCGTCTTTATATGTGATATACTCTCTGATCTGTTAATCTTGATCTCTGATCTATGATATACCAAACTGTGATATACAAACTGTGATATGTGATACCAAACTGTGATATACCAAACTGTGATATACAAACTGTGATATGTGATACCAAACTGTGATATACCAAACTGTGATATACAAACTGTGATATGTGATACCTCTTTGTATGTGATGAATCAGTGATCTTGTGAGAAATCAATATGTGATCTGTGACCTGTGATCTCTGATTCAATCTGTGATTAATTATGTGATTGGGAGATTGATTATGGGATCTGTGATGACCATGCTTATACATCAACCACTCTATGATGTATGAACTGAGAGTGGTTGATATCACAGATTCATGTGTGCCTTTAGAAATGCATTACTTGTGTGCAGCATTGGAGCAACACACTAATATGTGAAGGTACCAATCTGCACACAAGTAACCAAACAAGCAATGATGTGCATTTCACATATAGTTCTGAGCTTGTTTGGATTGGGGGTTCTGCAATTGTATGTTTGTAGTGCATAGCAAGTAAACAAAAAGTTGCGATGATGTTGTGCATTTCATAAACTAGCACAAAAGAGCACTTTACATGATTTGTGGCACTCCCCTTCACCACTATAGTTGGTGATTGGGAATTACACAATCTAAACTTGTGCATTACAAAATATACAAAAGGGTTGGATTATATCCAATCTAAACTTGCTACTACATTGGTTCATATCCTAATCCCTCCAAGAGGGCTGGATTACCAATGTCAATTTGCATGTCCCTCAAGTAATCAATGCTGTCCATAACAAGCTTTTGATCCACTGTTAAGTACTTTGGCAAGATGTTCAATCTCCTCAATCTTTCCTTCCCCATGTGTGGCATTGGGAAGTTGTTGTGTCCCTTGCAAGCCATAATTTCTGTCAAGCACATTTGAATAGATATGAAAACATCATCCAATGTTTGTGGCTCCAATGCTTGATAAGCCATTTGAACTGCATCAACTAGATCTTCATAGTTGTCTGTTTGCATAAGCTGTTGTAGACTTTGTAGTGAATTGAAAAAGCCTAGGTCATTGATGTTACAATCTGGGGACATAGCTGGCTGGTTTACTAAGTTCATGTGGAAACCATCACTGTCGGCTGCTTCCCTGAAAGCTGGATCATCATTTTTGACATGTGGAGTGGCATTATCTTGTTGAATTATGACATTCTTCTCCAAACTTGCTGGCCATTGAGCCTTAATTGCTGGAATGATTTTGTTTATCAACATGTCATGCATTGCTTCTTTGTTGACTGATGCAATTGGTTTAACCTCAATAGTGCCTCTTACCCTATTTACTGAATTTCTCCTTGCTGGTATTCTACACTAGGTATTCTAGTGAAGGGTTTAGAGTTGTGCCTTGCCAATAGTTTGTGAATGGGTTTTAGAGTCGACACTTATAAGTGTATCTCCCCATTCACATACTACATTGGTTTCAAGACGTGTAGCCTAAACTCCTTCACAACCAATTCAATGATGATGATAATAGTCTGAGAATTGGCTAAAAAGATTACCTGCCGCATGTCTTATTGTACGCCTATCTTGTTTAGGGATTCTCCCCATCCTTCCAGTATCAAGCTCTACTGCTGGCACCTTGTTCCCCTTCTGCTTTGATTGTACTTCCATGTCAATTCCCTGCTCATAACACAGTTTCATTTCATTCCAAATGGAGTTAATTGTCCTTCGATTGACATCAAACTTTGCTGTTGCTGCATTCATCAACCCCTTCACTGGTTTCATGTTGCTGCTCCCATTAAGTAGAAAGTCTTTGACTGCATTCCTCTGCTTTAATGTCAATCTTCTTGACATTGTAGGCATTTTGCTAATCTGGTCGCTTTTTTTTTCAGTAACAAGAAATGACAAAGAGGTTACTGGTGGTGGAGGAGAGTTTACCTAGTTGTGGATGGATGGTGGTGGAGCTGAAGATTTACCTTCTTCTATTTGTTCCATCTTTTTCCACTTCTTCTCCTCTTAATTTCTGGGTTTCTAAGTGTTCTTCATAATGAAGACTTGTAAAATTTGTTGTGTGTAATGTTCTGTAATTTATAGCCAATCTGTTTTGGCAAATTTGGAGGCAGATTTGAATTTGGGAAATCAATTAGTGGCTCTGTAAAACATTTGGAGGGAGAGTTTAAATCCCTCCAAAATTTTTAATCACATCACCCATTTACTAAAAAGGGTGATGTGATGTAGTGGCAATTCAAGTAGTTTCTTCTTTCTAACAGGGGCATTTCAGTCATTCCACCCCAACTCTTAAAACCCACGCCCAGCCGCAATGGGTAGTAAGAGTTGGGACGGAGTGGTAAAATGAGGTAAATCACGGATGACAACGGGTCGGATCCGAATCAGATTAGGCTCTTTCTGATTTGACCATGAAAAATATCAGAGTAAACAAAGCAACGAAGAAGAAGAAGAAGAAAGAGAAAAGTAACAAGTTGCAGAGAGAAAAGGAATTGGAAATTGCATTTCACAAAATCAAGTTTTACAAGTTTAGGAAGAAACATATATATGAAGTTTGGGGTTAAAATGTAATAAACTGAAAGTTGTAACGGACTTGATGACGAGGCTGCCAACTGTGTCCATCTGACGAGGCTGGGCCAATCAGGAGCTGCCACTAGTGCTGACTGGATGAGCTGTGTAACCAACTCAAGTGGAACGGCATCGTTCCACTTGGTTTTCAAATGAAACGGCTAAAAAACAATCGGACGGCTACTGAAACTTTACCAAACCAATCGGACGGTTCCTGAATCACCGATATTTCATGTCATCAATTTGGTACCTATTGCAATTTAGTCCTGTACTCTAATATCCCCCCTCAAGTTGAGCAGGGGAGAGCGCACATGCCCAACTTGGAAACTAAATGAGAGAACAGAGGACCTGGTAAGGGCTTGGTGAGGAAATCAGCTAGCTGAGAAGAAGAAGCAACATGCTGTAATTGAAGAATACCTCCATGGACAAGATCCCTGACTAAAGATCATATGTCTAAATCATATTGTCCGTCCCATTTTCATGAACTCATCAGTTTAGGATCTATTCTTCTATCCTCGTTTCGACTTGGTATTTTGGTGAAGGTGAAATGGTGATGTAATTGAATGTAGATCCTATCCTTACATTATTTTGAACCAAAATTCCAACCTTGAATGGATCTGTTTAAAAAACTTATTCCCGGATCTGTTTTAAAGATACATTCCCTCATATCCATATGATGTACTAAACTTGGGTAGGTGTTCACTGTTCAGGATTTGTTGGGAATATTATTTGCAGAAAAATTATATGAATTTATGTGGAACTTTTCATTCCGAATTCTCGTAAAACAATTTCAATTGTTAGCATTAAAATTTTCTCTGTGGGTAAGGAAATGGGGTGGAATGACCAGTGGGTGTCAATACAACTTCATAGTTGGTCTTCTTAGCTATCCATATAGGTATTACCATGTACATGAGGCATTTGGAAAAGTTTGTTCATACCAGGATACTAACTGTCAAGGGTTGGGTTAGTTGGTTTCACCATGCACAAACTGAAGAATGTAGATCAAATTATGTGGAAATTGAATGCTAAAACAACTGCGATTTTGTTAAGAATTTTAAGATTCATTATGGCATAGGTGTGATGCGTAAATGTAATCTACATAAAAAAACTCCTCGTTAGTGAAAATAATATTGTATGAATAAGTGAAACGGCCCGATGACGTGAGAAGTCTGAAGTCGTAGCTGAACATAAAGTTTAAACATACATGCTATTAGACGAATTCAGATAGAATGAAACTCTTTATATCCACCAAGGGTCGTGCAATGATTTCTACTTCATGTTACATATTATCTTGTTTTTTCTCTCATATTCACCTGGTAAGTTGCTGAGGTAAAACAACGATATATTTGAATGCACACTCTAACATTGCAAGGATGTGCTGGCAAAACGCATTTGTTTTTGTTACGCAACTCAAGAGTTAACTATTAATAGACATTGCATCAGATCCGCAACTTGTACCAAATGTGTTTAGTTATCCGGTGTCGTTGCCAGTATTATTTTGAAGAAGAACCTTATACATTCTTTTGTGATACATCTCACGCTGCAAACCTGTATTCATTAGATTAGTGTTGATATTCCAGCAAGGGGAATTGGTATTATCCTCACTTCTACATCATCGACTGCACTATGTCTAATCCTATCAATGCCTCAAAACCATCTACCAACAACAGGGGCAGTATCAACTTTTTTGCATCTTATTACCAAATCTATTAGGCTCGATTGAGCTAGCTAGTTTCATCGTTAAACAAATGTGTAAATTGTGATAACGTCGAACTATATGTGTGTTACTGTGAATAATGGGTAAAAGACACTTTCACCCCCTCAATTTTGATTCATAGACATTCCAACCCTTTTTATTTTGGGAGATGACAATTTCACCCATTCAGTGTACCAAATTTTCAAGACGCCTACACGTCTCTTATTGCAACACCGCTAGTCTAGGGGCGGAGGTCAGTCACTTTGAGGACAAACTTCATGATACTATTAGAGGGGGTGTGAGTGCCCTGAAGTTTGGCACACAAAAGGGGTGAAACTGTCTTTTCTCAAACTGAAATGGGTGTAAGTGTCTTTGTGTTAATCCTGCGGTGATGAAATAGTCCTTTACCTTAAATTGATCATCCATCGAAAAAAGAGCGGGAAATGCTAGATTACATGACTAACCCCAATGTTTTCACTTGGTAATAGCATTACTCCTCCATGGGCAATATAAGAAACAAAAGAACACTCCCGAAACAAAAATATCTACAGTACTGTTGTGCTTTCTTTTCCTCACTGCGTGCTTCATCTCACAATTCTCCATCTCCGTACAATCTCCGGCGAGAAATGTCGATTCCGACGGAAGTAGTCGAAGACATACTCTCCCGTCTTCCGGTGGAGTGTCTTCTCCGATTCAGGTGTGTATGCCCTCCCTGGCGTGACCTAATCGACAGCCCTCACTTCGTGAAGCTCCATCTCAATCGATCCATCCAAACAGAGACCAACCTCAACCTCCTCCTCAAGAACCAGATCGGAAAACCTAGCCTCCACGCCGCCAAGTTCGAGCCGTCGTCGATTCTCTCCCTGGAGGCCAAAGAGCTCGATCACCACCCTCTCCGGAACCCCAAGTACGGAGTGCCCGAGATATGGGACACTTGCAATGGTCTGATTTGCTTAGGCAGCGTTCTTCGTGAAGGCGTCATTTCTGTGGGTAAGGACTTTCAAACCACCATTGTTATTTGGAACCCCTCCACTCGTACATCTGTCACTTTGCCTTTCACTGATTTTGAATTAGAAAAAGAAGAATCCATATCTGATTACCGCCGTAATTGTGGTTATGCCTTGGGGTATGATAGTGTAGCAGATGATTATAAGGTTGCTATGATTATGGAAATGCTAAGGATTGGTGGTACTAGGGTTAGGGTTTATAGCATCAAGGTTTTTAGTCTGAAACAACATTCATGGCACTCTGTTAAGGGATTCAACAATCAGTTGCATTGCATGAAAATTGAACCTGGCCGATCGCCGTCCAATGTTATTCACTGGATCTTGCCGAGTCTAGACCCAGATAAGACTGGTGAGATAGTTGCATTTGATCTCCACAGTGAGACGTGCCGGATTGTGCCAGGACCGAGGTTCGAAGATACTCAATGTGATCTCAGTCTAGAGCCCTTCAGAGGAAGCATTTGTGTGGTTGGTTTGAATCGCTTAGGCGTTATCGGTGTGTGGGTTATGAGAGAATATGGAGTCCAGGAGTCGTGGACTAAACTACTTTCTTATAAACCCAAATTTACTAGACCTTTTTATGTTCCGAACAAGAGTGGAGGAGGAGTCTTCATCCAACGTGATGGCGAGCTGATTTGGGTTGACACTGGGGACCGCAAGTCTTGCTATGATATGGAAATCGAATCAGATCATGACAAAGTGAAGAATATTGAAATTCGTGGCCTGCAAAACTTTGAGAAAGTGGATGCTTACATTGGAAGCCTAGTCCCCCTCGGTCCTTTTAGCAAACTGAATGATGAGATGAAACCAAAAGAGAAGATGAAGAAGAATGAAATGTAAGCTCTTTGAAGACTTTTTCCTGTCCTTGCATCGTCGTACTTGTATCCTGATTTTGCTTTGTCATATGTTGATATGGATACTCTCGTTGGGAAGATGACTTGTGTATAACATGCTGAACCTATGGCATATGCAAGGTCATTGTGTATTAATATTTTGCCGAATGTTGATGCTCCTTTTAAAAATATGTTGGACTGTTTAAGTTGACTTGCATTTCATTTGCTCATTGAGCGATCTGCTAGTACTGTTCATGCAGGGGGAGCGAAAAGTAAACCTTGAGCAAAGTTATAATCATTTTCTATCTGACATATTGTCCTGTGTTATGTTAGGGCTAGTTTTCTATCGAAAGGATTCAAACTTAAGCTCTAAGCTCGTGGATTCTAAGGAGAACAGTTGGTGAAGTTGTTACAATTGATTCAGGTAACTTTTACTATAACAACCTTAATCCTTGGTTAAAATTGCAGCTGTAACAATAACTAACAATGACTTCTATGGAAACTTTAGCATGCTTGCTTGTCCCACGTGTGTTATATGTAGAAAATATAATTACATGCAGTCATTTCACGTAAGCCTAGTTCTCAGCAATGTATAGCTGAAATTATGCATATAATCATACCCGGAATTCATGGATTCAGTTGTATCCAGGTATAAGAGGTTTTGCCATTTTCATCTAAGTTTTGGGTATTGTGCTATGCTTGCCTCATTTTTTAGTTGATGCAATATATTGGAAAGGAATGGACCACAAGCTATTTGGTTCTCCTTTGTACTTTGGTAGCTAACAGAATGACCTAGAATGTATATGGAATGGATAGTTTCAGTTATTCCATGTAAGCTTGGTCAACAATGTGTTACTGAATTAGTGCTTGCTATCATACATAGAATTCATACGTTGTCTCAAATATTAAAGATACAAGTCCTATATTGATGTCAGTTTTAGATATGCGATGCTTGCTTCGTGCTTGACTGCTAGCGCTTATAACCTTATGGAAAGGAATGGATTGGTATAGCAAGCTACTTTGTTCCCCTTTTTTACTGTGCATTTGTCAGTCCACATTAACTTCCAGTTGTTATTTCTTTCTATCGAAAGACAAGGGTAAAATGCAACGTAACTCAGGACGAGTGTGTGTGAATGTAACCCAGGTATGGAAACTGGGTATGGGAAGGCCCATCTTATTCGACAAAGTATTGATTTGACCTCCTAAGTGTTGCTCCAGCCCTTTGCTTTTCTTGAATATAATTTAAATGTACTTAGGTATAATTTCCATTATATATGTTGAGTCCAGAATTTATGAGGAACTTACAAGGGGCGCGTTCCCCCATTTTGAAACATTTGGGAAATGTGCCCGGGTTTAAAAAAATATTAAACTCGGTGGTTTTCTACTTTTCTTATAATTGAAAACCCTAAGGGATGTTACTTGCAAAAAACATATGATGGGATCCTATTCCTATCAGATCCCAACCCTGATCTAAACCGTAGCCACATATACATCAACGATGGAAAATGGTTTGTCTATTATATTTTAAATGTACTTAGGTATCACATCCATTATATATGTATTCTAAAGACTTTCCGATGACCTCCTATTTCTCAAGTGTCTCCACGTGTTTACTATTTATGTGTTCTTATTGCTCTGTTCTGAAATCTTCTCTTGCTATTCTTGTATTGATCTCGACTATTGTTTTTTTGTCTTAGGTATCACTTACATTATAATAAATTTGTGTATAAATATATAATATACATGCACATATATTAACTGCCATTCCCTCATGTTTCGTCTCCCTGAAATTTGCCGTTCCGTTTCGGTGCTACGCCTACATAGGTGTTAGGTGTGGATAATTGAACTTCAAAACTATCTTCTAGTGGATCAGCAAGAGGGTGGGACACTTATTTTCTTGCATACGATTTATAATCTCAGGTCTAGGCAATTTGTTAGTAGTCTGCAAATCTGTTGTTTGAAGCAGTATTTGCATACATTACACGTGGCTCATATTTTGATCGTTCTTTTTCCTTTTTGTCTTGATTGTTCTTGTAAACCGCCTGATTGTTTACACTTTCCCAGGTATGTTTATCCAAAAGAAGTTAATTTCAAAGATATTCCATACATCACCGTACGAGGTTGGTTCAGGTCATCTGAGAGATACCAAGAGGCATTGGACAACGAATCGTTTTGGTGTGTTGTTCATGTTGCTAGTAGCCTAGATATGCGCTTTTATTACCTGTTTCAATTGCTATCATGGCGGGCGGGATGTGCTTTGTTTACTAATGAACTGTCTTGATTCTGGAGTTGTTGAAGATGGTAGGTGGTTGTATGTCTATAGATCCGAGAGATTATATCATGGTAGTTTTATCTTTCTGAATAATATCAGTCTATGATTAGAGATTATATCACACCTGGTACTGTATTTTAAGTTCTGGTTTGTTTTGCTTTATTATTGTTTCAAGTAGGAATGAACGGATTGCACGCGGCCTTGTTGGTATGGTAAAATCCAATTATACGATGAGCTGCATGAGCATGATAACACTGACTCCTAAAATTTCCTCAAAAAAAAAAAAAAAAAAAACACTGACTCCTGAAATGAGTAAAGTAGCATATCTTTTTACCTATACAAACTTTCCCAGGTTCAACCAGCCATCCCTTGCCCTCAAGGTTTCTTAGCTTCTGCTGGTCTACGATGGTCGATGGGGGTGAAGGTGGGAACAAATAAAGAAAATAATGTGGAAGAGTGGGGAGTCCTGGGGACTTGAGATACAAATTAAAATATTGATGATTATGGAAACTTGTTGAGAGCTCTAGCTCTAATTAGGCAATATACAGTTAAGATTCCGAGTTCGAGCTTTGCTATCTCAAGAAAAAAATATTAGTTTACTAGTATTCTTTTTTTAGGAACTGTTTATCAATAATCTACCACATTAAATGAGTTTTTAAGCTCTATCTCTTACTTATTTATTCTCATACAAACAGCCCAATGTCTATTTGATACACCAAGTATGGTATGGCGTTTCAAATAGGTCATCTATATATTATCTTTAAAATATGAATAAGATGAGAAAAATGTTACTTCCAATAAACTCTCCACCCAGCTCTTTATTTTAACGGATAATTATCGCGCTCACTATATTTGAAGAGCCGGATCAATAATTTCATACTTTCTTTAACTATGTTCTCAGCGTCCTCGATTCCTTAAAATTCTCTTGCAGGAAATTTTGAAAATGTGACAAGTGTTATTTAGCTAAGCATTTAACTAACACCATTAGACTATTTATTAAAATTTTACAATATCTAAAATAAAAATGTTTGGTTTTCATCACATTATAAATAATTTTTAGCTACTACTACTGGAGATGCAGACCCAATAAATATCCACTATAAATGAATGATGTGGCATCGTGGACCAGCCACCGTTAGTGACGCCAATCCTGGAACTACTAAAAATGTACACACTTTGTCTCTTCTTTGTCTGTCAATTTACCATTATGTACTGCATCACTTTGACTCGGTAATTTAGATAGTAAAATGATATAACTCTCCTTTACGATGTTGTAGAGTAACGTTGCTCTAAAACACGATAAAAAACTATATTCATATCGTTTTCCGATCAAAATCACCCGATCAAAACGACTCAAATACAAGCCTAAAAGTCAAGAGGAAGAGAAATAGAAGAGACACTGTGGTAGTTATCAGCAGCCAATGGTATCGACCTATTTGTAACGGAGACGTGATGATGATCCCTAAATGGATGGACCAACTATTAATTATTAATCTCCATTACAAAAGGCGCCAAATGTTCCCTCCCAAAATAAGGCGCCAAATGCACCGTGAAAAAGGCGCCAAATGCACCCTGCACGAGGCCCTCCAAATATTATTCTATTGCTTATACAAGGGTAACAAAGGAAAGAACGACACCCCCAAGCACGCACAATAGCAAAATAGAAGCTTCCATAATCTGCCTGCGTGCTTCCTTCCATTTCTCCAGCAAAACTAAAACCCCCCGGAGCGATTGTCGCCGGCGACGATGTCGGTCCCGACGGAAGTAGTGGAAGACATACTCTCCCGTCTTCCGGTGGAGTCTCTCCTCCGGTTCCGCTGCGTATGTCCTCCCTGGCGTGACCTCATCGACAGCCCTCACTTCGTCAAGCTCCATCTCAACCGTTCAATCCAAACCGAGACCAATCTCAACCTCACCCTGCAGGGCCAGACCAACAAATCTAGCCTCCACGCCGCGCAATTCGACCCGTCGTCGTCGTCTCTCGCCGTGGAGGCCAAAGAGCTCCTTCATCAACCTCTCCGAGCCGAACTCGATCAGGTATGGGGCTCTTGTAATGGACTGCTCTGTTTGGGTGACGCTTCTCACAACAATATCGTAATCTGGAATCCATCTACTCGGAGATCTGTTAATTTGCCTGTCGCTGATTTGGACTTCAAAAGATTTAACTTGGAGGCTGATCTATCTAATTACCATTTTAGTTCTTCATTTCGGATTGGTTATGATAGTGTGGGAGATGATTATAAAGTTGTCAGGCTTATTGGTATTGTAAGGCTTGGTAGTACTGCTAGGGCTAATTATATCATGGTTTATAGTCTCAAGACACATTCATGGCACTATCTTGAGAAACCCTTCAATAACTTGCGTTACCTGAAGAGCGAACCTAGTCAATCGTCAACAAATTATATTCACTGGGTCCTGATCATGAACATGTATAAACCGGGAGTGATAGTTGAATTTGATTTACACACTGAGACATGTCGGATCGTGCCAGGACCCACGGTGGAGGATACCCCACAGTATATCAATGTTGAGCCCTTCCAAGAAAGCATTTGTGCGCTTTATATCAATAGCAACGTTGATCTATGGGTTATGAGAGAGTACGGAGTGGTGGAGTCGTGGGCTAAATTATGTTCGTTTCTTCCCAAAGTGACTAAACCCGTTTATGTTCCAATGAAAAGTCGGGGAATCTTCATGAAACATGATGGTAAGTTTCTTTGGTTTGACACTGAGAATGATAACCCTTGGTATGAGTATGACTCGGCAGATGTCAACAAGAATCGGTACATGAAGAATATTGAGGTTCGAGGCTTGAAAAACTTTCACCACGTGGGGATCTACGTTGCAAGTCTTGTTCCTCTCGGCCGTTTTAGCAAGATGTGTGATGAGAAGAAACCAAAGGAGAAAAGGAAGAAGGACATGTAAGCCTCCCACTTATCCTTGTCTTTCTTTAGTTTGTCTAGTCAATGAAAAATTTACAGGTCTTGCAGCTCTTGCTCTTATAATCTTTAAGTCCTTTACTGATTTTGCTTGCAATTCATGAAGATCTAAATTTCTATTTCATCTACTATGGTCGAGATGATAATGAGGAGGACATACAACATACTCGACCTCTGAAACATTTTTCTATTTAGTTCTGTACTATGATTATGCCCACAAGACGATGCACTTGGCACATAAAGTTGGATGTGTGATTTAACCTACATTTCAATTGCATACCCAGTCCAGGGTTACCAAGTTCAAGTTGTGCCTAACCATAAATTTATGATGTATTAATGGTAAATGCCCCTCCTAGATCGACCTTATTATCATTTTGTATCTCATGAGTTGACTTCTTTATGTTAGGAGTATTTTCTGTCGAAGGGGTTCAAGTTGGTCCTGTGAGCTTTTGGATGAAGAAGGAGCATAGTGGGGGAGGTAATTACTACTTGATTCTGGAAATTTAATTGTTACAACAAACAAGGAGTTCATACTTCATACATGATATGATTACACTTGGAGTTCTAATGATGACTGTTTATGTACCAAATTATAAATTATATTTTCTTGTTGCTCACATCTCATGCATTATTAGTGGAAAGATAGTTACTTTGATTCCGTACAAGCATCAATTTTAGGCGGCTTTCACTAAATCGTTGCTTGTAGTCAGACATGGAAGTCATGCAGTACAAGAAAACTAGATTGTAGTCCCATTTTCACGTCAGTTTAGGGTTAACAAAATGTATTGAAACTTGATATGGAGATGAGAGTCTGATTGAATGAATTAGGAGATGAACATTTACAAGAGCTTTTATACCTAACTAACTACTTATCTCCAGCTTAACAAACTAACAAATTTATTTGCCTATTTACAAGTACTATCCAACTTTCTATTTATTGCAAACACATTTAAGCATTACTTGCAATAGTCCCCCTTGAGCTGGACAATACAAATTGTTAACACCCTGCTTACTTAGCAAGAACTGAAAGGGACCAGGTGCCAAATATTTGGTCAATAGGTCAGCTAATTGCTAAGACTGGACATGAAGTAATTTCAATTTTTGAGCTTCAATTTTGTCCCTGACCAAGTGACAATCAAGCTCAATATACTACGTTCTCTCATGATATACAGGATCTGAGGCAATGTGGATTGCAGCTTGACTATCACCATACACAACATGAACTTGTTTGTGATTGGAGTCAATCTTGAAGTCTGCAAGCAAATACTCTAACCACTGCAACCTGTGCCAAACTTATGTATTTACCCCCAGCCGCACTCCCTGAAACAAAGCTTTGTTTCTTTGACTATTATTCTATAAACCAGGACGGTTGACTTTTTTTCAGCCTTTAGATTAATCAACCCCAACCTTTAGATCTCTTCCACTTATTAGAATTTCCAAAAATATTGGGAGGAGGTTAGTTGTTAGTAGTGGCCCCCACCACAACTTCCTCCATGTACACAACTTCCTTCCTTTTTTAGAAGCCTCTCTTCCTGTTTTGGTTTCACATTATTCGTTTTGAAATGTATAAATAATTTAGTAATCTCTAACATTATTAGTTTCGAAATGTCTTTAAGCATGTAGATTCTTTTAAAAATAAAATTGAGAGAGAACATTTAAGAAAAAGTTTCCAGTAATTGTAATTACAAAATCAACCGTGTAAACGTGTACCTTAAAAATAACGTGTTTAAAGTTTGTGGATGAAGTACTTATTTTGTTTGATGACATTAAAATTGGTGACGCGTTCTTAGTGTTTTTGGAGGTAGTGCCCTCGGTCACGGGCACTCCCCTAGTCCAAGATATAAGAGAACTCTCCTATTACACGTAGTACCCTGTGGTTGATCTTGTAGTGCTTGGACAACTTACCCAGCCAGAATCAGTAAAGACTTTAAAAACCAAATATGATTTTCTGGCAACTAATAGACACTATCCTGGTGTGTCTTTGATGTACATCAGAACCATGTGTACAACATCCATGTGAGGTACCTTAGGATTAACCAAAGAGTGACAACTTATTTGCATCAGAACCCTGTGTACAACATCCATGTGAGGTACCTTTGAATGCACACCCTAACCTTGCATGGACCTGTAAACAAAACTCATACTTGTAGCTAAATTGTAGCTAAACAAAACATGTACGCTGTACCGTTGACAAGCGTTGCATCAAATATCTTGGGGATCAGAAAGTAGGTTCAAGAACCATGATACTATCTTGGGGACTGGAGTGTTACTCCACGACAGTCATCCATTTCATTCATATGATTTCACTTGTTAAGTAGTAGTACTAGCCAATCTGTTTGTATTACTGTTGTTGGTGTAAACTTCCTCAACTTATTGGTTTGATTAGTTTTGAATAGAGCTGGCAAACTCAACCCAAACCCGTCAACCCGCCCGTATATGCACAGGTTAAGCGGGTTCGGGTCTTGTTAATTATTCAAAATGGGTGGAAACGGGTGAACTCGATTAACCCGCCGAGTTATGTGGGTTAAGCGGGTTGAAAAAATAACCCAGCAACACCCGTCAAAATCTTTATCGTGCCTATGAAATCCTCGACGACGGTACTGGATGAACAAATTATCGACCGCCAAAGCGGGTGGAAACTGCTGCAACACGAGTTCGCGGTTGGAAGGGAGGACGTGGGTGTAGACAGTGGTGCCAAAGCATCGCCGTCGAAGCCGCCTCCTACTACCGCCGAGCCACCACCGTTGAAGCTTCCACCGTGGAAGCCACCGCCGTTCAGTTTATGGGTCAGGGAGATCGGCGGTGATGGATGAACTGATGAAGAGACGACAGGATGGTGAAGAAATTGGGGAAGAAGGATCTGGTGTTGGAGACGTTGGATCTGGTGGTGGGGAAGAGGTGGAGATGGAGATGGACATACCTCTCTCTTTCTTCATTCTCCTGTTTCTGTCGGCAGTAAATGGAGTCCCAAAGTGGGTAGTTGAGAGGGCTAGGTAGGTTAAAGGGTTGGGAGAGTTAAGGGCAGTTTGGTCTTTTTACTTTTGTTTTCAGAAAAAATGAATTAATTACTAGAGTAATAGAGTGGATAGTTGCAAAAAAAAAACAGAAAGTAATTAAAAAAAATGGGTAGGCTTACATATGTTTTTTTTTTTTTTTTTTTTTTTTTTTTTTTTTTTAAATTTCACTTTAGCATATGCGGGTTCAAAACGGGTTAGAAACGAGTTAACGGGTCACATTGACCCGTCTATGACCCACCCATAAAACCCGTAACATTTAAACGGGTAGAACGGGTTAGACCTGTGTACAATAAACCCATTTATAAACGGGTCGGGTTCACCCGAACCCACCCGTTTGACACCTCTAGTTTTGAACCACCTGATACTATGAACTCTGCAGGTAGCTGTTTCAGAAGTGAACCGTCACACCAAATATTCTGCAGATAGGTGAAGGGATCTGATTGATGGTTTTTTTGAAATGTAACCAGAAAACGCTGAAATGGTCAATGGTGCTGCTTTTTGTCCTTGGCAAAATTAGCTGTTTTGATGGAGTCTCCACTGAATGAGTAGTAGTCTTTCAGGAGTTGAGAACTCTTAAGTATTGTAATTAAAGCATTTGGATATGAATTACTCTTGAGCCATATAACTGTTAAGATTTTTGTTGTTGTTTGCGCACACTGTCGACGCTTAAAAGCTGTAATGATATTCGTGAAGGTTGCTCTTGATCTCCCCCATGAGACATGTCGGATTGTTGAAGGTCGTAGTTGTTTGTCTGTACCTAGCTGAAGATCATATATCATAATCATAATGTACGCCATATTAAACAATGCTAGCAGCAATTTCTATTGTCAAGTTTCTCTCTAAATACTTCTATACCTTACTATTATCACTCTATTATAATAGTGAATCACACCACGATCTTGTGTCACATTGAAATGTACATACTATACGAGCAGGAATGAACAACCTGTTAACTGCGTTATCTCTTGAAACATTGATCCACGCCGTTTAACACAACCGCTATTCGTTAGCTTAGTGTTGATCTTCCAGCATTATGTCTAATCCTGTCAATGCCTCAAAACCACCTACCAACAATGGTGGCAGTATCAACTTTTTTGCATCTTGTTACAGAATCTATTAGGCTCAATAGCTAGCTAGTTTCTTCGTTAAACAAAGGTGTTGATTGTAATAACGTCGAACTATATGGGTGTTACTGTAATGGGTAAAAGATACTCACCCCTTAAGTTTGATGAATAGACATCCAACCCTTTTTAGTTTGGGAAATGACACTTTCCCCCATTCAGTGTACCAAATTTTCAAGACAGCTACACGTCCGTTATTGTGACGCCACTAGTCTAGGGGTGGGGGTCAGTCACTAATACTTCTTCTGTTTCCTCTGTTTCTTCCTAGTTGACTTTTTTATCCGTAATCTTGTTACTTTGACCCGATAATTTGAATAGCAAAACGATACAACTTTCTGGTAATTTTTTCATAGTCTTCTAAAGCAAAGTTTACTCTACAACACCATGACAAAATTACAAAATTCTTGCAACGTATTGCTAATCAAATCACCGGGTCAAAGTGACCCGGTGAATAGTGTCAAAAGTCAAACTAAGAAGAAACAGAAGAAACAGAGGAAGTAGTAATTTTAGGACATATTTGCTCCCTAAGACTATGATATGACACAATCAGAGGGGGCGAGTGTCGGGAATTTTGGCACGCTATAGGGGTGAAAATGTCTTTTCTGAAACTAAAACAAGTTAAAGTATATTTGTGTTAAACATGCGGGGATGAAATAGTCCTTTACTCCAAATTGATTCATCCATCAAAAAAAGAGCGGGAAAATTCTAAATTACACGACTAACCCCAATGTTCTCACTTGGTAATAACACTACTCCTCCATGGGTAATATCGGAAACAAAAGAACACTCTCGAAACAGAAATATCTACTGTATTGTTGTTGTGCACTGCGTGCTTCTTCTTCCATTTCTCCATCTCCGTACAGTCTCTGATTGCATTTCCGGCGAGAAATGTCGATCCCAGTGGAAGTAGTCGAGGACATACTCTCCCGGATTCCGGTGGAGTGTCTTCTCCGATTCAGGTGTGTATGCCCTCCCTGGCGTGACCTCATCGACAGCCCTCGCTTCGTGAAGCTCCATCTCTATCGATCCATCAAAACAGAGACCAACCTCAACCTCCTCCTCAAGGACCGCAACAGAAAACACAGCCTCCACGCAGCCAACTTCAACCCGTCGATTCTCTCCCTGGAGGCCAAAGAGCTCCATCATCACCCTCTCCGTGACGCTAAGCACGGAAAACTCCAGGTATTGGGCCATTCTAACGGACTTATTTGTTTATCAGACGATATTTGTTATGGAAAGAACCCTTGTTCAGGCGACGACGATGTACTGATTCCTGTGGGTACCAATTCTCACACCACCATTTTAATTTGGAATCCTTCCACTCAGAGATATGTGACTTTGCCTTCCACTAAGTTTGACTCCCAAAAAGACGGACCCGAATCCGACTACTTTCATGTTTATTCTTTCGCGTTTGGTTATGACCGCGTAGGAGATGACTATAAGTTTTCGATGCTTATGGATATGATAAAGATTGGTACTAGGGTTAGGGTTTATGGCGTCAAGGTTTATAGTCTCAATGCACATTCATGGCACTCTGTTGAGGTTTCCTTCAATAACTTGCCTTACATGAAAAGTGAACCTGGCCAATCGGCAACGAATGCTCTTCACTGGACCTTGAATCTAGACCAGGATAACCCCGGCGTGATTGTTGCGTTTGATTTCCAGAGTGAGACATGCCGGATTGTACCGGGACCGAGGTCGGTTGGTGCCAAATATCATGTCGCTATTCATTGCTTCCAAGACAGCATATCTGCGTATTATACGAACTGCTTAGGGCTTCTTGATTTGTGGGTTATGAGAGAGTATGGAGTCCAGGAGTCATGGACTAAACTACTTTCACTTAAACCCAAAATTACTAGACCTTTTTATTTTCCCTTGAAGAAGAGGGAAGGTGTCTTCATGCAACATGATGGTAAGCTACTATGGATGGACACTGGGAATGGTAAGACTTGCTACAATATGGATGAAGATGGAACCGAACAGGACAAAGTGAAGAATATTGAGGTTCGGGGCCTGAAATACTTCGAGAAAGTGTACCCTTATGTTGGGAGCCTAGTCCCACTTGGTCGTTTCAGCAGAATGAGTTATGAGAAGAAACCGAATCAGAAAAAGAACAATGATGTGTAAGCTCTTTGACTTTTTCCCTTCTTTACAACTTCATATCGAAATTGCTGGTTTCGCCCATACATTGTTGTACTTCTATCCTGATTTTGCTTTATATATGTTCATATGAGTACGCTTATTGAGGATATGATACTTAACATGCTCAACCCATGGAACACTATGCACGATCATTGTGTATTTTTATTACTATTGTGCCGAATTATGATACTCTTGGGAAATGAGGTTGGTTGTATAAGTGACTTGAGTTTCATTTGTTCATCTAGCCCAGGGGTTGCTGCATTAAGTAATGTATTACTCCTATTGATGTAGTAAATACCCTTCGGGGAGTTGAGTTACATTCACTTTCTATCTCACATGTTGCCCTGTGTTATGTTAGGTCCGGTTTTCTATCGAAAGGATTCAAACTTAAGCTCTAAGCTAGTTGATGCAGAATGGGAACAAGTGGCGAGGTTGTTACAATTGATTAAGGTAACTTTGACAGTTTTAACGAGTTGATCCATGATTAACTTTGCAGCTGTAATGTTGACTGTGTTAGCATAATAATTTTTAGTATTAAGGTTAGTTCTGTCTTTTTATGCTTGTAGCCTATTTAAAGGCTGTAGACCTATTTTTCTTTGTAATGTTACATTCATTATTTTTCTCCGTAAAACCCTACCTCTCTCTTCTTTGTTCATGCTTGCCCATCTGACATGTGTCAAATTTAGAAAATATAGTTACCATCATTCCATGTTAGCCTTGTTTCCTGTAATGTATCACTGAATTTTGCTTGCATTCATAACAGAATTCATGAAATAAGTTGTACCCAAGTATTAGAGAATTTGTCCATTTTCATGCAAGTGTTGGGTATTGTGATATACTTCCCTCATTTTGTAGTTGGTACAATGTTTTCGAAGGGATGAATTAATTTGGGGGTGGATTGACCGGTGGGTGTGAAGAAAACCTTGGGATAGTCTCCCGATGGAGTGGGAACTGGGTATAGGAAGGCCCCATTTTGTTCTCATGACTTGGTCGATGGAAAGATGGCTTATATCAATTTGGCTGCAGAAATGTTTTCTTTAGGAGACTGCAGAAATGTTTGTTCCTTGTGCCTTTCACTTCTTGCTCAGAAGTTCTTTTGTAAAGTAGGCAGCTTTTGACCAATGAGCTAGGAGTCTCCTAAGTTAGTTCAAACACCATCTTCTAACCTCATTCTCATGTTCCTCTTTCTTATCAAATTCAGGTTTATGTTTACTTTCCGAAAGTGGATATATACTACGCACCATATCTGCGCACCCTTGTCCGAAATTTAGGCTTCTGGCCGAATTGTAATTACTGCTAGGGGCGAAATTTAGGTCCTTCTGGCCGACATGACACCTACACCCAAGTCCACGTGACCTAGAATGTATGTAGAATGGATAGTTTACATCATTCCATATAAGCTTAGTCAGCAATGTGTTGCTGACTTTGTTCTTGCAATCATACATATTAGAGATACAAGCCCCATATTGATGTCAGTTTTGTTCTTCTTTTTAACCTTTTACTTCACTGGATAATTGAATGATGCATTTGTCAGTTCACATTAAAATCAAGTTGTTATTTTTTGCTATCAAAAGACAATGTAGATGAATGCAATGTAGCTCATGACTAGTCTGTGTGTGTGAATGGTTAACCCAGGTACGGAAACTGGGTACGGAAGGCCCATGTTATTCTTATGACTTGGTTAATGGAACAAATGAAGGATTGATTCAGTCTCCTAAATGTTGTTCTAGACATTTACTTTTTTCTCGGATATGATTTAATTGCAATGTAGCTTCCAGTAAGTTAGGGGGCTGTCTAGTTGATTTGAGTAGAACCGGTTGATTGGTGTGGATAATTGAACTTCAGAAATGTCTTTTAATGGATCGGCAAGGGGGTATCAGGAACCCCAGTTCTCTTTTTCTGAACTTGTTAATTAGCCCTCTGGAGCGGTTATTCAGTCATTTTTTTTTTTGCATAAGATTTCCAATCTCAAGTCTAGGCAATTTGTTAGTAGTTTGCAAAGCTGTTGGTTTGAAGCATTTATCTGCATGCAGTACACGAGGAATGGCATAGATATATCTTGATCGTTTCTTTCCCTTTTCTTTTGATAGTTAATGTAAAACTGGCTGACTGTTTGAACTTTCTCAGGTTTATTCTTCAGAAAGAAGTCAATTTCAAATATCTCATGGATAAGCATATGAGTTTGTTCCAGTCATCCCAGAGAAACCAAAAGGCAGTGGACAACTAGTCGTTTTGGTAGTTTTGTTTATGTTACTAGCCTAGATATGCACTTTTGTTATCTCTTTCAGTCGCTATCATGCGATGACGTATTTCAAGATGTTTTCTAATGCATCTTCTTGATTCTGTAGTCTTTGAAGATAGCAGTTGTATGTCTATACCTAGCTGATGCTTAATAGATTTAAGATTCATATCATGGTGGTATCTTTATAAATAACAGTCTATGATTACTTAAGTGCAGCGCGAAGTTGTGAGTTCACATCTTGTAGTGTATTTAAATTTTGATTTGATAGCTTACGCGGCCTTGTTAATTCAATGGGTAAAGGAGGTTGCTTCCTGATGGAGTTATGTTAATCCAATTATATGAGCCAGGGTAAACATCCTATTTTTTCTACGACTTAGATTCAGTGCTCAAAATGTTGGCCTTATAATCTTTCTATTTCCTAGGAAAGCGCAAGCCCGTGATAGCACAGCGCCTTTTTTTTTCATCAATAGCGTAGTTGGCACAAGTTTGAGACTCGGCTGACCAAAATTAAGTTAGCATTACATTTTACCTAAATTTACTTTCCCAGTTCTGACCGGCCCCTGCTCTGCCCAGTTCTCTATTACTACATCATTTTATTCAACTCAAGGTTCTTATTAGCTTCTGCTGGTTGATGATGGTTTGACAAAATCCGAAGATTTGGAATGTATTCTCTCTTGTATACAAAAGCAACTCATCTATTTGTACCCAATGCATATATGATATGTTGCGGCTAAGTAAGGGGCTTAATGTATTACCTGGTTATGAGGACCTTTTTTTGCCAAGAACCAAGATTTCATAAATTAACACATCCGATTACAACTATTCTTCTCTACTTCTATCTGATATATCTGACTAATCCCTATACAATTTCTGGGATTACCCACATTACTTACCATCTTTACTATGTGATCCACCGCACAGTTCATATATCTAGAAATCCAAATAGCTTTCACTTTAGCAAGTCATCAATGATTTACCTCCAAAAACACAAGAATGCCTAGCAAACTGTAGTTTAAGAGCCCTCAGAGAGCGGTCTGTTGGCTAGGCGGCTTAATAATTGACCTCCAAACCACAAGAATCAAGAACCCTCAACTTTGAGATTATGATGTCCCCACTATCGATACTGCGACTAGGCGGGCTGAAGCGAGCAAAGCATGGTCTAAAATCCCCTAGCTATTGGTCCTTGGACTAGAAGCCCACCGCATTGGGCGGGCAAGGGGTGTGTTTCCTGCCCAACCCAATGATATCGCGTTGGTCATATCGATACATAAACTCAATCGAGTAGTCGACAAACCCAAACACAATCAAGCCTTTTGGCTCGGACCAGTTTGCCAGATTTAGACATGTTCAAACTTAAATCTATAAACAAGACATATTTAATGTTTGGGGTGAGCGCGGACCAATTTACCTGATTTTGCCGAATTATTTTCCCTGACCCAATAGGTATGTGTCAGAGAATGTTCAATCCAAACTCACCCTATATAGGCGTTACCGTAAATTATAGGCGTTACCGTAAATTAGTAATTTAACTAGAAGAGGGTGAAAGTGTTCAATTGCTGAGGTAACCAAATTTTCCAGTGACACAATGTCTTTCTCACACTGTGGATGTCATCGTGGTGCTTTCTACAGGGGTAATATCGGAAATAACGACACTCGCGAGAACGTTCAAAATGATATTTATTGCACCGTGGAACCCTCCATAATTAGAAAATTTGTACTAAAACCTCATCCCAAATACCACTATGTTTCTTCTCTTTCTTCCTCTTTTGACTTTTACCACTATTTACTGGGTCACTTTGACCCGGTGATTTGAATAGTAAAACGAAGCAATTTTTTGACAATTCTTTCATGGTGTTGTAGAATAAGTGTTACTCTATAATGCATGAAAAATTTATCAAAATATTATATTGTTTTGCCATCCAAATTGCCGGGTCAAAGTGACCTAACTACGAGTGAAAAAGTCAATAGGGGAAGAAAGAGAAGAAACGGAGTGGTAGGTATTTGTTTCATAACTTTGCCTCAATTCAAAATTGGGCATCTAACTTCCATTTGTGAGAGACAAAAGTTGTTTGTCTTTTTCTTGAAAGGTTAGATTTCAAATTTTGAATTCTGGTAAGGTTAGATGACCAATTGTCCCCTCCAGAATCGCTTCTCTCTCGCTTCACTGTGCTTCCTTCCATTTCTCTAGCAAACCCTCGTGCGATGTCGCCGGCGACGAAGTCTCTCCCGACGGAAGTAGTCGAAGACATTCTCTCCCGTCTTCCGGTGGAGTCCCTCCTCCGATTCCGCTGCGTATGTCCTCCATGGCGTGACCTCATCGACAACCCTCACTTTATGAAGCTCCATCTCAACCGTTCAATCCAAACCGAGACGAATCTCAACCTCATCCTCCAGGACCGGAGCACAAACCCTATCCTCCACGCCGCCAAATTCGACCCTTCTTCGTCGTCTCTCTCCGTCGAGGCCAAACCGCTCGATCATCACCCTCTCCGAGACGATTATCAGGTATGGGGCTCTTGTAATGGACTGCTCTGTTTGGGTGACTCTTCACACACTAATATCGTAATCTGGAATCCATCTACTCGTAGATCTGTTACTTTGCCTTTCGCTGATTTGGAATGTAAAAGGGTAAATTTGGAAGCTCACATATCTAATTACCGTCGTAGTTGTGGCTTTGGGTTTGGTTATGATAGTGTAAGAGACGAGTAATTATTGCTTGCTCCAAGAGCAAATATGACGTTGTGCTCTAATCAATACATCACAGGACACGTCAGGAACATGTAAGAATCCATTTTCTTTTGTCTGCCACTCATTCTCTTTCTTCCTGACGTGTCATGTGCTGTATTGATTAGAGCACCACGTGTATTTGCTCTTAGAGCAAACAAAAATTTCTCGTAAGAGACGATTATAAAGTTGTGAGGCTTATGGGTATTGTAAAGATTGGTACTACTGCTAGGGTTAATGATGGGGAATTTTGTTAAAAAACCAATATGCACCTTTGTGGTGCATATTAACCATAAGTTCAAAAAGTTGGTGGGAAGTACCCACCAACTAATAATCATAAGTTAACTTTTGGTTTGTTATAGTTAGTGGGTCCCATTTGATTTTTTTTAAAATTTTCTCCATGGGTGAGTCTCTCTTTGTTTTTTTAAGGTTTTCCATGTGGCAAGAGGGGGTCCTACCCAAATATTTTTTTGCTGAATTTTTTCTCCAAATTTGCATGCATGCACTACTCTCTCTCTCTCTCTCTCTTCATTCAACAACAACAACAACAACATCTCCCTCACCCTAGAAAATTAAATTCACTCAACAACCTTGTTCAAATGATAAATACATTCAACTACCTAAGATGTCAAACCTTAAAATGTACCTCAGTTCATCCATTTTGACATCCAAAAGTTGTTGTTTCTCTCTCTAGTCTCTTCCAAAACCTCCATTGTTGGGTTTCAAAACAAAAACAAAGTTTCGTTCGTTTGAAGACTTCGTATCCGTCGGAAACAAGAGTAAGTTTATCAACCTTAGTATCCCTTCGTTTTATCTTTACATTTCAAAAGTAGTATTTTAAAAAAATTCGTATATTCATTTCAACATTTTCGGAGATGTTCTGAAAATAGTATGAGATTCACCTTGAGGATATTGCGAAGGTCTTTGGAAGCCCTACTAGAAGCCCCAATACGATTTAAGTTCCATTTTGAGCTTGGGCATACAGAGGGCGTCCAGAACCTATAACGGGCGTACAATAACCCCTCCTGGGCGCCCACTATATGCCCGAAGCTCAAAAAGAGATATTCACCCATTGGGGCATCTACGGGCGCCTACATGAGGGCGCCCCTAGAAGCCCATGGGCGAATAACTCATTTTGAGCTTGGGGCATACACATTGGCGCCCGGGGGGGGGGGGGTTAAATACGCCCGTGTGTGGTTTCAGACGCCCCTCTGTATGCCCCAAGCTCAACTTGAGTCATTCACCTATGGGGCATCTAGGGGCGCCCAGACCTAGGCGCCCCTAGATGCCCCATAGGTGAATGACTCAGTTTGAGCTTGGGGCATACACATAGGCGCCCGGGGGGGTTAAATACGCCCGTGTGTGGTTTCAGACGCCCCTCTGTATGCCCGAATATCAAACTGAGTCATTCACCTATGAGGCATCTAGGGGCGCCCTAATATAGGCGCCCCTAGATGCCCCATAGGTGAATGACTCAGTTTGAACTTCGGGCATACACTTAGGCGCCCTGGGGGGGTTAAATACGCCCGTGTGTGATTTCAGACGCCCTGGGCATACACTTAGGCGCCCTGGGGGGGGGGGGGTTAAAATGGAATAACTCTTGAA
The DNA here is from genome assembly GCA_023055425.1 of Linanthus parryae. Lineage (NCBI taxonomy): Eukaryota > Viridiplantae > Streptophyta > Magnoliopsida > Ericales > Polemoniaceae > Linanthus > Linanthus parryae. The sequence continues at coordinate 693,190 of JALGPY010000050.1, forward strand.
TACAATCTTTTTGTTTACCGTTTATGCAACGACCCCCTTATCCGTCTCGGACGAGACGGGGAGGCCGAAGCTAAAAGTAACGGCGGAACATCAAAAGCACAACATCCCAACATATATATTACATACTATTAAACATTACAAAACGTACTTGAGTCTGTCGTCTATTATACATTATGCTAACATTATTCAAACTATTTTACAACTCGTGACGGAACCTTCTTAGTGAGTCTCGTACCCGGTCATGCCATAGTCATCTTCTTCTAAACCTGCGGGGGAAGGAAACAAAGACTGCAGTTTTCTAAAATCAGCATAAAGTACTGAGTAAGTAAACACCCTAGCTTGTAAAACGGAGGGGAGAGCAATATTTTATGCATGCCAAAGCATAAGGAGGAATAAGTCATAAAAGTGTAACTCGATGAAAAATGTAAATAAACTCTTAACTCTGAAACTTTCCTTCTTACTCTGTAGCAGGGAGTAATATCCCAATTATCTCTTCTTTCTATTTATAAACTTCCTTGTCTCATAGAAAAGCGCTTTTTAACTTTGTTGATACGGGGAAAGACCTACTATACTATCACTAGCTACCATGACCTTGACTACCGGCAGCCCCCAAAGACTTCTTGCGGCCAGAGGGGTGAGTACATGGAGACACCCGGCAGGTTGCGACCGGGTTAAAATAATAGGGGTCGAGTGACCGAAGTTAACACGACAAATAATAATAAGTTTCTCCCGTACAACTCTTTCCACTTTACGTTGTTACGTTTTATTATTTTCGTGTGATAATTTCAAAGAAAACATTTCAAGTCGTAAACAATCACAAGTAAAAACAGATATATCACAAACACATTTTGAGACTAATATTAAAATAATATTATGACACGAAAGGAGCTAGGCACGCTAGGCTAGGCATATTTACTTACCTTGCTTGTTCAGTGAATAGCACGTAGCACTCCCCTAGAAAGACACGTAGTCTTCGTCAACGGATTCGTCACCTACGCGTTATCGATACACGTGTCAAAATAAGAATTTATATATATTTGACGAGTTTTATTATTTAACTTTCATATACTACACTTATAATATTTTAATCTCTATTATTATTATGTAGAAACCTATAAATTAAATTCACAAGTTTTTATATGTACTAAATATTATTTTTAGCTAACTTACTTATTTCATAAGTAACAAAAATTCTATAAAGAGTCATACTATTAAAATAACTATTTATTTAGCAAATCTATAGAAACTAGATGTAAAGACTATTTTTAAATTTATAATAAGTGCATATAAATATTTAAGTTGAGATGAAATATTCTCCCTATAAATAATTGCTTGTTATTAATTGAGAAAAATCGTTAACTTTAAATTCTAACATATTTCTTAATAAATAATTTCAAATTATATTCCTAGTTCAATTACTTCCAAAATAACTTTTATTTAACTAACAATTATTCTTCCATATACTATCTATATGTTTAACTTACTTTCAATAATAATTATGTTTGTAGAAATAGAATATAAAAATCGTGTTTTATTTTCAAAATAAATTTTATTTCCCTAGCCAATATTATTATATTAAATTAATTTTATTTTCCTATTAATATTACTACCATTATTATTATTACTATAACTATCATTATTATTACTATTTATAACAATTACTACTAGTATCATTATTACTATTATTATGCTTATTATTATTATGCTTATTATTATTACTATTATTATTATTATTATTATTATTATTATTATTATTATTATTATTATTATTATTATTATTATTATTATTAGTACTACTACTACTACTACTACTACTACTACTACTACTACTACTACTACTATTATTGTCATAATGATTATTATTAGGGTAAAAGACACTGACCACCCCTGAGTTTAGGGAAAATTCCACCCCGCTACCCTGGGTTTTGGATAAAGACACTCCGCACCCATTTAACGGAATATTCTGTGGACAGTTTGCACCTTCTGTTAGGTTCCGTTAGAAAAGTGGTTGTTTGAATTATTTCGGACAAAATTGCCCCCGTGTATTTTTTTGACTATATTGCCCCTGTGATTGAATTTTTTTGGACCGTATTACTCCTGTATTTTTTTTGGGACTTTTTTATCTATTGTATCATCAAGAACAACAAGAACATCTACCAAAAATTATCAACACCATCAAAACATCTTTCATTTTGAATCCAGAAAACATCAACACCAATACTGATGAGAGGAAGATGATGATTTTTTTTTCCAACAAACATAATTTTATAAAATTAACAGCCACACCCTTACATTTGTCTTTTGCCAACAAATCAGCAAAATCAAGACAATATAAAACTTCACTACCCTCTGAATTCAACAAATGCACCTTCTTAGCAATAAAATAAGCAACACTATTACTAGATCTTTTAATCCATCTTAGTTGAATCTTCTCTGGGAAATTTGTGTCCTGTATGTCCTGGAATAGATCTCCAATCTCCCAAACAACAACACCACTACCTTTCCACATATCAACAATCACCTTGTTTGAGATAGGCACATTCAAAGAGTGCACAACCTTACAGTATGAATCATGTAGCAAGTCTATATGATGAAGAACTGTGGGTGAAGAAAAAGGAAAGAAACCCAACAAAAACAAAGCACAAAACCCCTCTTGAAACTAACCTTCAATTGACCACCAATTTCACTACCAGACCACTGTCTTAACCCACTGTAAATGACAGAACTAATACCCAAACAACCTTACCCCAGCAGCCTTCTTCTTCCACAGCAACCTCATCACCAAAAAATCACCAGTAACACCAATTGAAGCCCCTCGCAGCGATTGGTCCTCTAAAGGATCGACTCGATTACTTCTACAACCAAGGCAGATATGAGTAATTCAACTCCAGAATCAAGAAATACCAATCAACGGTGTTCAAAGCCAACATGCCACACGGTGGTTTCTTCGCCTCCAACCCCAAGGTCGTCGCAGTGGTCGACGGCAAGAGCTTCCCGTCAACAAAGATCACCGGCGGCTACAGAGTCCTCTCCTATCTAGATCCCTCGGAGCCAAACCACGCCAAACTGAAGGAATTCTTCTTCTTCCTCCTCAAATCAACTCGCCGGAGTGTGTTGCCGGAGTTTCAGAGGAGTTACGCCGAGCTTTTCGACATCCTTGAGTCCGATCTAACCACCGGTTGAATGGATCTCCGTCTGCAAGATCTGACCGCCGATCGTCGCCGACCTCGTTTCTTGTGAATCTCCAACTCCGGTTGAATGGATGTGTCTGATCTACGTGAGGGAGAAACAGAGGTATGGGGAAGAGAGAGGGAGTGGTGGTGGTTGTGTTGTTTGTGGCGGCTGTGCACTGCCGAGTAGAGGAAGAAGGGAGAAGAGAGAGAGAGAGAGAGAGAGAGAGAGAGAGAGAGAGAGAGAGAGAGAAAGAATTATTAGGTTAACAAATGAGTTGAATGGAGTTGAAGTAGCATTATATAGGGTGTGATTTTATAATATTCAAGGGGTAAAACGGTCTTTTCAAACGTTCTGTTAGTCTGCCGTCAGCTCCATCCAAAAAAAAGGTGCAAAGTGTCTTTATCCAAAACCCAGGGTAGCGGGATGGAATTTTCCCTAAACCCAGGGGTGGTCAGTGTCTTTTACCCTTATTATTATTATAACTATTAACATAACTATTATTTTTATTATTACTATCAATATTATTATGATTATTATTATTATTTGATTATAACATTATCTAAAAAGTGTAGAAATTAATTTAAACTTAAAAATCTTATTTTTTTATTTTGTTTTTATATTTCAGATTGCTAAATGACAAACAGACCCCCAAGTTTGCTGAGAGTACACAAATACCCCCTTTCTTTAACATATATACTTTCTGAAAATGACAACTACCTCCCCCCTAAGCATGATTTTTCAATTTGATCAATCTAATCGTGATTCTAAGCATCAATACATGATTTTGATTACATAAATCAACTCAGGGCGATGAATAGAGCATACCAGAATAAAAAACCGAGAGAAACGATCGAGATTTGGTCCGGGTCGCGTAGCCGAACGTTGCTCGCCGGAGTTGGAGCTCGTGGCCGGATTTAATGGCTTCTTCAGCCAGTTCTGAGCCCTCCACTGAGTTGGTCGGCCTCCTAGGAGTCCAATGAAAGCAGAGAGAGAGTGTGGGTGGCGTTGGTTCACGTTGGTGAAGTTTGGCCGGAGCTTTGGCCGGTTTTAATGGAGGTTCGCCGGAGTTAGGTGGTGCTCTGCTTCTGGGTGGTCTGGGTCTGCTGGTTCTCTGTTTCAGATCGTCACAGAGGGAGGGTGAGAGAAACAGAGAGGGACAGAGGTGGGTTTGGTGGTGGTGTCGGGTTCTCGGCGGTTCCCGACGGGAACGGTAGTGGTGGCTGGTGGTTTGCTACCAGCTTCTGCTGCTGCTGCTGTTGCTGCCGTGCTCTGTTTCGGACGGAAAACAGAGTGAGGCAGAGAGGAGAGCTGGGGGCAGTGGGTGAAGGTGGAGGTGGTGGTTGTGTTCTCGGTGGTGGGGTTGGTGGTTGCCGGAGATGGGAGAGACGACGATGGTGGTGATGTTGGTGACTGTAGTGGTGTGATATGCTGAGAAACAAGAAGGTGGTGATGTGTTTATATAGGGAGAAGAGAGTGAGAGAGGGACGACGTGGAAGGCTTATTTGCCGTGAGGAAAAAGAAGGAGAAGATGATGATGATGCTGGTGTTGATTGAGTTAGGGGGTGTGTTGTCCGAAGGAGAAGGGGGAGAGAGAGATTTTGTAGGAGGTGAGTGAAAGTGATGGAGGCGGTGATGAGGTTGTTTGTCGGGGTTGTTGCCGAAGAAAACATGGAGAAGAAAATTTGGAGTTGCCAAAGAAGAAGAGAGAAGGAAGAAGAAAAAATGTGGTAATTGCTTGCTTTAGAAAATTATTAGGTGTGGCAAGTACACCACTTTACGCGGTGGCTTTACCCACGTTACTAATAGAATTATTAATTTGTCCGCGGAACTATTTATAAATATTATTTTAATATTTCTTAAAATTTAACGAAATAAATTACACAACTTTATTTTATATTTTTCTTTTACGACTAAATTTATATTTATTTGTCAATTTACTAGTTTACCCCTAAGTATTTTACGGGGTATTACATTCTTCCCCCTTTAAGGACAGCTTCGTCCTCGAAGCTGAAATAAGACGAACGATTCTGATATTAAAATCAGTCAACGCGCAACTTACTATCGCAGCCATGATCACATAACAGGCAGCTATTTCACGTAGTAGTAGCAAATAACTAGTATCTAGTGCATGCAGCGCAACACGTATAGTATTACGTAAGGTTATAGTCACGTCTATTTACTTATATGGTTATATTCTTATTTTGACTGCTAACGGTTAGGGTTAGCTACGTCGTAAGGGTACTGATGGCACTAATTGAAGGATTACGTTATTGGCGTTAAATGAAGGGTTACGTCAATTGGTACTAAATGAAGTGGGTGACGTCCTCCTCCCCTTATAGAGTGACGTCCCCGGAACTTAACATGCCTCGTGGAACAAGTGGGGATACTTTTTCCTCATTTCTTCTTCAGATTCCCAAGTTGCTTCTTCAGTTTGATGGTTAGACCAGAGGACTTTGACCAGTTTGACACTCTTGGTACGCGTATCTCTTGTCTTGGTGTCCAGTATCTTGACAGGTTGCTCCTCGTAGGTTAACGACGGGTCAAAATATACTGGTTCAGGATCCAATACGTGGGATGGGTCTGGCACGTACTTCTTCAGTTGTGATACATGGAAAACATTGTGTACACGCCCCAAATTCGATGGCAGATCAAGTCTATATGCAACTTCCCCAATCCTTTCTATCACCTCGTATGGACCGATAAACTTAGGGCTTAATTTCCCTTTTAGGTTGAACCTGGTCACTCCCTTAGTAGGTGAAACCCGTAGAAATGCTTTTTCTTCCACTTGGAATTCCAATGGTCTTCTTTTCTGATCCGCGTACGACTTTTGCCTGTCTTGAGCTGCTTTCATACGTTGCTGGATGAGTCGTACCTGGTTCGTCATGTCTTCAATCATCTGTGGTCCAATGACCACTGTCTCGCTGATGTCACTCCAACATAGTGGCGATCGACACTTTTTCCCATACAGGGCTTCGTATGGTGCCATACCAATGCTGGCGTGATAGCTGTTATTATAGGAGAACTCAATTAATGGCAATTTGTCCACCCATGAACCTTGAAAGTCCATAACACAGGCTCTCAACATATCTTCTAGTGTTTGAATGGTTCTTTCTGTTTGCCCATCTGTGGCTGGGTGGAAAGCTGTACTAAATTTCAGCTGAGTTCCCAACGCTTCTTGGAGCGCCCTCCAGAAATGAGAGAGAAAGTTAGGGTCCCTGTCCGAGATTATCGAACTTGGAACTCCATGATATCTCACAATGTTTTTGACGTAGGCGTCCGCTCTTTGCTCCATGTTCCATGTGTCTTTCATTGGGATAAATCTCGCAGTCTTGGTTAGTCTGTCCACGACTACCCATATCTGATTGAGTCCGTTCTTTGATGTCGGCAATGCTGTGATGAAATCCATCGAGATGGAGTCCCATTTCCAAACTGGAACATCCAGTGGTTGGAGTAGGCCTCCCATTCTCTTATGTTCGAATTTCACCTTTTGGCAGGTTAAGCATTTAGCCACAAATTCTGCTACTTCCTTCTTCATGTTGGGCCACCAGAAAGTCTTCTTCAAGTCTTTGTAAAGTTTATCACCTCCAGGATGGACTGAATACGGTGTGTTGTGCGCTTCTTGCATCAACTTTTGTTTGGTTTCTGCACACTTCTGTGGTACACACCATCTTCCCTTGTAGCGAATGCTTCCATCCTCGTGAATCTTGAACTCTTTGGCTTCTCCTGCTGCAATCGTCTTCTTGATTCTTTCGAGCTTTACGTCTCCATCTTGGTTGTCCCTTATTTCTTTGAAGAAATCAGGTACAGTTGTCATGCTTCCAAGCAGGTTCTGTACCGTTCCTTGTTTCACCACTTCGATGTTGAGTTTTCTAAACTCGTGGCATAACTGGTCCGTCAAGACTATCATAGCATTTACTGCATGGCTTGATTTGCGACTTAGCGCGTCAGCGACCACGTTAGCCTTCCCTTCGTGGTACTGAATGCGTAAGTCATAATCCTTGATTATTTCAAGCCATCTTCGTTGCATGTTGTTCAACTCCTTCTGGGTGAAGATATACTTTAGGCTTCGATGATCTGTGTAGAGCTTGCAAACAGCTCCATAAAGATGATGTCTCCATATTTTTAGCGCGAAGACAACTGCTGCCAGTTCTAGGTCGTGTGTGGCATAATTTTCCTCGTGGGGTTTCAACTGTCTTGATGCGTAGGCAATTACCCTTCTATCTTGCATCAGCACGCATCCTAGTCCTTTCTTTGACGCATCACTGTATACTTCGAATTCACCAGACTCGTTTGGTAAAGCTAATACTGGTGCTGTAGTTAGCTTTTCCTTAAGAGTTTGGAACGCTTCTTCACAGCTATCGTCCCAGTGATACTTTACCGCCTTCTTCGTCAGCGTTGTCAGTGGCCTAGCGATCTTGGAGAAATCTTTTACGAAACGTCGGTAGTATCCTGCTAAGCCAAGGAAACTTCGGATTTCCGACACATTCTTCGGTGTAGGCCAGTCCTTGACTGCTGCGATCTTGGCGGGGTCCACGGCTATTCCTTCCTTGGAAATGATATGGCCCAGAAATGGAACACGTGTTGGGTTTTGACGTAGGTAACGCAGCGGAATAATAAAATTAATCCTACTCAAAGCCCACCAAGGATCACAGGAAGAGACATCATAACATGATTAAGGACATAGAAGATGTGTACCTTTTGATTTGTGAGATCACACGAAGAATGATGTCCTCGTCTCTACGGTTGATCCACGTCTAGAGGTGAGATCTAGATTCTTCCTTCAATCAAGTGCTAGCTTGAACCTTGGAGGAAGAGGGATGAAGATCAAAGCAACCAAGCAACAAGGCAACAAAGGAGGGGCGGCCTCCCTTCTTGCCGTCGGGTAAGGGGGCGGACGGGGCTAGGGTTTCGGCCCTAGCTCTTGTCTTGCTCTCTCTTTTGCTCTCTCCCACTCTTTGTGTGTTATGACTAATAACTCATGTAGTGGGAAGGAAGCTAGAGCCTCCTTTATATACTCCAACAACTCCTTGTTGTTTCCATAAAAAGAGTTTTCTTATTCTAGTAGGACTAGAACTATTCCCTTCCTTGCAAATTAGTCCTACTAAGTTTGCAAGGTGTTGCACAATGATCCTTCTATTAATTAATCCATATTAATTAATCCCAAATCTAGCTCTACTCTATTTGACGTGTGACCCCATAGGTTTCTATATAGTTGGTAGTAACTATTACTAACATGGAGCGGTGTCTAGCAACACATCCATGCAACCCAACCAATAGAAATAGTCAGTGATCCCGACAAACCTTTGTGCCCAATATGTCATATTGCATTATCCCTTTGTCTCCATATCCGGATTGGACACGAGACATAAATAGTCACACTCGTATATCCAATCCATAGTTCCTCGATCCTGGGAATACGCTTATGCTTGCAGATAACATTAATATCTCCATATTAATTTATCTGAGTCTGGCCAGACATTCAATAAGCCTCATCCCTCGAGTGGCCGCGGATATTTACTCCCATTATGTGGGAGGGACAAATCCTATCTACATCACTACGATCTCTAAGCTTGCTTCCTATCACGCCCGATAGCCACCTTTATGATTACCCAGTTACGGTGTAACGTTTGATAACATCAAAGCGCAATATTTCACAACTAGAGTATCTAGTGACTTCAAGTCTAAGGATTGCAATAATATTAGCACTACGAAAAGCGATTGTGACTTCACATAATCTAATGTATCCTTTTCGTTGTGGGTCAATCCAGTATGCCATTACTCCTAATGCATACCCATGTGTTAGACTTGATATCTCCATATCAATCTACCCACATACTAGTCTATATTTGATTGTCCTATTAATCAATATAATGGACTAGGGACATTTAAGATAAATAACACAATTTATCTAAGGACTTCATTATATTAAATATCGCCATAAATAATAAATGAATATTCTAGCCAAAACATTGTTCATACTAAATCTACGATTGCCTCTAGGGCATCTATTCCAACAGTCTCCCACTTGCACTAGAGCCAATCTGGCGCATCTCGTATGCCTATAGATCTAGCGTGCCCTTCATGCTTTCGCTGCGCAAGAGGTTTCGTGAGCGGATCTGACACGTTGTCATCTGTCGGAATCTTGCATATCTTCACATCTCCTCGATCGATCATATCACGAATAAGATGGAATCTCCTAAGTACATGCTTTGACTTTTGGTGCGATCTTGGTTCCTTCGCCTGTGCGATTGCCCCAGAGTTGTCACAGTACAACTCTACGGGATCCACTATGCCAGGGACCACACCGAGCTCAGTGATAAACTTCTTTATCCATACTGCCTCTTTCGCCGCTTCAGCAGCAGCAATGTACTCAGCTTCTGTTGTAGAATCAGCAACTGTGCCTTGCTTGGAACTCTTCCAGCTCACAGCTCCTCCATTCAGGCAAAACACGTATCCAGACTGCGATCTGTAATCATCCTTGTCGGTTTGGAAGCTTGCGTCAGTGTAACCCTTTACACTTAGCTCTTCCATTCCTCCATATATCAAGAACACATCCTTAGTTCTTCTCAAGTACTTTAGGATGTTCTTGACAGCAATCCAGTGACTCTCACCCGGATTGGACTGATATCTGCTCACCATACTCAACGCGTATGATACGTCTGGTCTAGTACATAGCATGGCGTACATGATGGATCCTATGGCCGAAGCATAAGGTATCCTGCTCATGCGGTCCTTCTCCATCTCGTTGGAGGGACAGTCATTCTTGGACAGAGTGACTCCATGTGACATGGGCAAGAATCCCTTCTTGGAATCCTGCATGTTGAACCTTTTCAACACCTTGTCAATATATGTACTCTGACTTAGGCCAAGCAACCTTTTAGATCTATCTCTATAGATCTTTATACCAAGTATATAGGCTGCATCTCCTAAGTCTTTCATCGCAAAGCACTTTCCTAGCCAATCTTTAACAGATTGCAGAGTAGGAATATCATTGCCTATGATTAGTATGTCATCCACATACAAGACCAGAAACACTATAGAGCTCCCACTAACCTTCTTGTAAACACAAGGCTCATCTTCGTTCTTGATGAAGCCAAACTCTTTGACCGCGTCATCAAAACGTCGATTCCAGCTCCTAGAAGCTTGCTTTAATCCATAAATGGACCTTTGCAGCTTACAGACTTTATTGGCATTCTCCGGATCCTCAAAACCCTCTGGTTGTGTCATGTACACATCCTCAAGGAGGTTCCCATAAAGGAACGCTGTTTTGACATCCATTTGCCAAATCTCATAGTCGTAGTATGCTGCAATAGCAAGTAAGATTCGAATGGATTTAGTCATGGCGACTGGTGAAAAGGTCTCATCATAGTCAATACCATGAATCTGTCTATAACCTTTGGCCACCAATCGCCCCTTATAGGCAACTACCTTGCCATCCATGTCGGTCTTCTTCTTGAAGACCCACTTGCACCCTATGGGTCGAGCCCCTTCGGGTGGTTCCACCAAAGCCCATACTTTGTTGGTATACATGGAATCCATTTCGGATCTCATGGCTTCTAGCCACTTCTTAGAGTCTGGGCCACTCATGGCTTCTCCATAGTTTGCAGGCTCATCATCCATGAGTGGTACGTCATCGGGCTCAGTCACGAGAAGTCCATACCTCTCTGGCTCATGACGCACTCTTCCTGATCTACGGAGTTCCTGTGTTACCTGAACAGGCTCTTCCACAACTTCTTGTGGTTCCTGTTCATGTTCCATTATCGGTTCAGTGGTTTGTGGTTCATGAATTTCTTCAAGTTCTACAACCCTCCCACTTGCTTCCTTAGAGACTAGTTCTCTTTCTAGAAACACGCCGGTCCGAGCAACAAACACTTTGTTTTCGGTAGGGTTATAGAAGTAATATCCTTTAGTTTCCTTAGGATATCCCACAAACTTACACTTATCCGCTTTAGGCCCGAGCTTGTCTGTTTGTAAACGCTTTACATACACGTCGCAGCCCCAAATCTTCATAAACGACACTATGGGACGCCTCCCAGTCCATATCTCATATGGCGTCTTCATGACTGATTTGGATGGAACACGGTTAATGGTAAAAGCTGCCGTCATTAGAGCATGTCCCCAAAAGGATATCGGAAGATCTGTTTGAGACATCATAGATCGCACCATATCTAATAAAGTGCGATTCCTCCTCTCGGATACACCATTCCATTGTGGTGTTCCGGGTGGAGTGAGCTGGGATACTATCCCACACTCTCTAAGATACTCATCAAACTCTTGGCTTAAGTATTCTCCTCCACGATCCGATCGTAGGGCTTTAATACTTTTGCCAAGTTGCTTCTCTACTTCACTCTTGAATTCTTTGAACATTTCAAAGGATTCGGATTTGGCCTTCATAAGGTATACAAATCCATATCTACTGAAATCATCAGTAAACGTGATGAAGTAGGTATAACCACCTCTGGCAGGCGTGGGGAATGGTCCGCATACATCAGTATGTATGAGTGCCAATAACTCACTAGTCCGTTCGCCTTTCTTATTGAAAGGGGACTTTGTCATTTTTCCCAATAAACAAGACTCACATGTCTCATATGATTCCAAATCAAATGAGTCTAGAAGTCCATCCTTATGGAGTCTAGATATGCGTTTCTCATTTATATGGCCTAAACGACAGTGCCATAGATATGTAGGATTTAAATCATTAGTTTTAATCCTTTTAGTATTTATGTTATAGATTGGATTATTTAGATCAAGGATATACAATCCATTAGACAAATGCGCACTACAATAGTGCATACTATCAAAATAAATGGAGCAACACTTGTCCTTTATTGAAATAGAAAAACCTTTCTCGTCCAAACAAGAAACGGAAATAATGTTTCTGCTCATAGCAGGCACATAAAAGCAATTGTCTAATTCTAAAATAAGTCCAGAAGGCAAAGATAGCTCATAAACGCCTACAGCTAATGCAGCAACCCTTGCTCCATTCCCGACGCGCAAGTCTATCTCCCCTTTTCGCAATCTTCTACTTCTTTTCAAATCCTGCACATTACGACAAATGTGAGAACCACATCCGGTATCCAATACCCAGGATGATGAAATAGAGAGATTGATGTCTATAACATAAATACCTGGTGGTGGTGGAATCACTATTCCAAGCTTCTTATCCTCCAGATATTTAGGGCAATTCCTCCTCCAGTGACCCAGCTGGCTGCAGTAGTGACATTCACCTTTAGCCACGCCTCCACTAGGCTTTAGGGCTTCCTTGGATTTCGCAACTTTCTTGCGTTTTCCCTTTGAAGTAGATGCAACTGACTTGCTCTTCTTCTTGTGTACCATCATTATGGCCTTGCCCTTGCCTTTATTGATGCTTTGCTCAGCTGTCTTTAGCATGTTCAATAGGTCTGGCAAAGACTTGTTGATCTCATTCATATTATAGTTCATGATGAACTGATTATAACTGTCAGGCAACGATTGCAAGACGAGATCAGTCGCCAAGTCCTGGCCGAGTGGGAACCCCAGTCTCTCAAGGTTCTCTATGTACCCGATCATTCGGAGTACATGAGGGCCTACTGGATTCCCCTCTGCAAGACTACTTTTGAACAATGCTTTAGACACTTCATAGCGCTCATGCCTTGCCTGTTCCTGAAACAATTGTTTCAAGTGTATGATCATATCATAGGCTTCCATGTGTTGCTTCTGAAGCTCACCAGTCATGGTACAAAGCATGAGGCAAGTCACGTCATTAGAATCATCAATATGTTTCTGACGTGCCCTTACTTCTGCTAATAGAGACTCATCTTGTGGTGGGTCTGGAATTGGAGTGTCCAAGACGTACAGCTTCTTTTCTTGCTTGAGGACAATCCTCAAGTTTCTGTACCAGTCAAGGAAATTCGTTCCAGATAATTTATCCTTCTCAAGGACAGATCGTAGGGATGAACTCGATGCGTTGTTGTTTGCCATTTGGAATTCTACAAAACGAGAAATATGCAATTTAGTATTTTGAACAATTTAACTATATTTAACAATGGCTAGATCATTAAATATAGCTCCCACTATTTTTCTCGGTTTAATAGCCCTCACCATTAAAGCGGAAAATATCTTTATACTTTCTAGTGGGTCCAAGATCCTTATTTCACTTCTTCTTGAGCTTGCTTTGGCAAGTCACCCAAGAATTGGTTATTTAGGTAGGAACCATTCCAATTGCATCCCATGCAACTCTTGGTCCAATTAGGTGAATAAATTCCTTTTATTCTTTATCCAATTGGATAACTCCTAATTGTCATGCCTCTAAGCTCATCAATCCAATTGATTCTTGCCTAGTTGCGTCCAACCTCTTGTTTTCAACATACACGCATTACTAGCTTGCGTCGTCCGCAACACATCATGAAAAATTAAAATCGCCTTGCTTTGGCAAGCCCGAATTTTAATAGTCCACGATCATGAAGGGTGTTTTGGCAAGAGAAGGCAAAACGCAATATTTAATTGAGGGATTTCTTTTAATTTGTTTGGTTGATCTTTATCAACATGGTCTACTTATTTGGATTGGGCTATCCACAATAAAAGACCAACCTTGTTTATTATTATCTTGTTATCGTTTTGCTTGTAGCGCCATACACACAAAATAAATAACAAGGCATGAATAATAAACATCCACAAAATAAAAAAAACGTGGCATGGATATGGCCTCTAGACTAATGATATTATCAAGCCAATGATAATATCTAATTGCCCTAAAGTGCCGAGCTCATCTCCATGTGCTCCACCACAGCTGTGCGCCTAGGGATGTCTTTTGGCTCCTTTGGTTCTCCGGTCTTCTTCTCCATGCTCTTGGCTATCATCTAAATATTTCTAATTCTAGCCTAATATCTAGAATAAATAAATAATAAAAGCCTCACATGTTGAGGAGAAAAAGAACGACTCGCAGGCCGTAAAACTTAATTAATTATTACATTAATTTGATCAGCTCGCAGGCCGTAAACCAAACCACAAAACAATAAACATCCACAATCCTAGGCCATATCCATCCACCATGCAATAAAGCACATAATACAGTTAAAACCAATTTTTAACGCGCTTGTTTAATTTTAATGAAATTGGGTAACTAGGGTTTCACAACGGTCCAAAGGGTTCAAGCCAACAAGTGGCCCGAACCCTAGGACCGCCGCACGCCCAAGGGGGGGCCGCGGCCTTGCTTGGCGCCCAAGGGAGGGGCGGGCGGCTAGGGTTTCGGCCCTAGTCCCCTTCCTCCTTCCTTGTTGCCCAAGCAAGGTTGTTTCCTTATGGATTTAATTCCATAATTTTGTTTCCATAATTGAAAACCCCTTTTCAATCATGTGCCCATGAACCCTAATTTTTCAAGAACCCAATTATTCACATCATATGTGATTAAACTCACCAATTCTAACATCCAATGTTAAATTGGGTCTTGTTTGATTGAATCAAATTCAATATTGCATCTACTATGCCAATTTTTCAGTTTTCGCGTAATAAACAATAATACGGTGTATGAACTGAAATCGTAAACACATAATATCATGTTATGCTCTACGACCTGTGGCTCTGATACCACTGTTGGGTTTTGACGTAGGTAACGCAGCGGAATAATAAAATTAATCCTACTCAAAGCCCACCAAGGATCACAGGAAGAGACATCATAACATGATTAAGGACATAGAAGATGTGTACCTTTTGATTTGTGAGATCACACGAAGAATGATGTCCTCGTCTCTACGGTTGATCCACGTCTAGAGGTGAGATCTAGATTCTTCCTTCAATCAAGTGCTAGCTTGAACCTTGGAGGAAGAGGGATGAAGATCAAAGCAACCAAGCAACAAGGCAACAAAGGAGGGGCGGCCTCCCTTCTTGCCGTCGGGTAAGGGGGCGGACGGGGCTAGGGTTTCGGCCCTAGCTCTTGTCTTGCTCTCTCTTTTGCTCTCTCCCACTCTTTGTGTGTTATGACTAATAACTCATGTAGTGGGAAGGAAGCTAGAGCCTCCTTTATATACTCCAACAACTCCTTGTTGTTTCCATAAAAAGAGTTTTCTTATTCTAGTAGGACTAGAACTATTCCCTTCCTTGCAAATTAGTCCTACTAAGTTTGCAAGGTGTTGCACAATGATCCTTCTATTAATTAATCCATATTAATTAATCCCAAATCTAGCTCTACTCTATTTGACGTGTGACCCCATAGGTTTCTATATAGTTGGTAGTAACTATTACTAACATGGAGCGGTGTCTAGCAACACATCCATGCAACCCAACCAATAGAAATAGTCAGTGATCCCGACAAACCTTTGTGCCCAATATGTCATATTGCATTATCCCTTTGTCTCCATATCCGGATTGGACACGAGACATAAATAGTCACACTCGTATATCCAATCCATAGTTCCTCGATCCTGGGAATACGCTTATGCTTGCAGATAACATTAATATCTCCATATTAATTTATCTGAGTCTGGCCAGACATTCAATAAGCCTCATCCCTCGAGTGGCCGCGGATATTTACTCCCATTATGTGGGAGGGACAAATCCTATCTACATCACTACGATCTCTAAGCTTGCTTCCTATCACGCCCGATAGCCACCTTTATGATTACCCAGTTACGGTGTAACGTTTGATAACATCAAAGCGCAATATTTCACAACTAGAGTATCTAGTGACTTCAAGTCTAAGGATTGCAATAATATTAGCACTACGAAAAGCGATTGTGACTTCACATAATCTAATGTATCCTTTTCGTTGTGGGTCAATCCAGTATTCCATTACTCCTAATGCATACCCATGTGTTAGACTTGATATCTCCATATCAATCTACCCACATACTAGTCTATATTTGATTGTCCTATTAATCAATATAATGGACTAGGGACATTTAAGATAAATAACACAATTTATCTAAGGACTTCATTATATTAAATATCGCCATAAATAATAAATGAATATTCTAGCCAAAACATTGTTCATACTAAATCTACGATTGCCTCTAGGGCATCTATTCCAACAACACGATCCAGCCAAAATTCGCATTTGGACAGCTTAGCGTACAGTTTCTCCTGCCTCAAAGTTTGCAATACCTTTCGGAGGTGTTCTCCATGATCATTCTCGTTCTTTGAGTACACAAGAATGTCATCGATGAAGACGACTACAAACTGGTCTAGAAATTGTTTCATCACCCGGTTCATCAAATCCATGAACACTGCGGGTGCGTTGGTCAAACCAAACGGCATCACCGTGAACTCATAGTGTCCATACCTTGTACTAAAGGCAGTCTTTGGGATATCTTTCTCAGCAACACGGAGTTGATGATATCCGGACCTCAGGTCGATCTTAGAGAAGACGCTAGCCCCCTGTAATTGATCGAACAAGTCATCAATCCGGGGTAGCGGATATTTGTTCTTGATGGTAGCACTATTCAGTTCCCGGTAATCAATGCATAACCGTAAACTTCCGTCTTTCTTTTTGACGAATAAAACTGGTGCTCCCCAGGGTGACACACTAGGCCGTATGTACCCTTTATCCAGAAGTTCTTGTATCTGGTTCTTCAGCTCCTTTAATTCAGCAGGTGCCATTCGATATGGCGCCTTTGAAATAGGTGCAGTTCCAGGTGCTAAGTCTATCGTAAATTCCACTTCTCTTTGAGGTGGCATTCCCGTAATCTCGTCTGGGAATACGTCAGGAAATTCTCTAACGACTGGTATTTCTTCTAGAGCAGTCTCCTCCTTGGTTACGTCCTGGACATAACACAAGAAGGCATAGTTTCCTTTTCTCACTTGATTAAGTATGGTCAGGGATGATACTAGTTTAATGCGAGGTTCCGTGGGGATACCTCGGTAAGTGATCTTTTCGCCCTTAGGTCCTCTCAGACGAACCTTTTGACCATAGCAGTCAATAACTGCTCGATATTTCCCAAGCCAGTCCATTCCTAGGATCACATCTATGCCCCCTAGGTCAAACTTTATTAGGTTGGCGGGTAAGGTACTCGTTAGGATCTTTACTTCTATTCCTTCGAATACGGTGTCACAGACAGTTACGTGGCCATTAGGTGTCGCTACAGGAATTGATACGCTAGACGACTTATGCAAACCCAGTTTGTCAACAAACGAAGACGATATAAAGGAATAAGATGCACCCGAATCAAACAGTACGAAAGCTGGTTGTTCAAGGACAAGGAAAGTACCCGTCACAACTCCATGAGCAGCTTCTGCTTCAGTCCTTGTCAGCACAGCGATCCGTCCGACATTTCCATTCTGACCTCCTGCTGTACCAGCTGCGTTGTTAGCATTCGGCCTATATCCAGCATTGTTGTTCCCATTCCTGGGTTGAGCTCCGTTCTGTACTGGGTTGTAGTTCTGCTGCCTTCCATAGCCATTGCCTCCAGTGTTTTGGTTGTTGCGGTTTCCATTCTGCTGGTTCCCAAACTGCTGGTTGTGTCCAAAGTTGTTACCGTTCTGCTGACGGTTTCCCTGGTAGTTGTTCTGTTGGGGTCTTCCATAGTTGCCTCCTTGGTATATTGGCTGGTTCCCGGCTGGTTGTGTGCGACACTCATAGGCTCGATGTCCCCTTTTTCCACAGTTGTTGCAAGTGACTGCATTCCCTTCACAATCTGTCCCTGGATGATTGCGTGGGCACCACTTGCAGAAATAACGGCGAGTTTTCTGAACCACAGTGTTCTGTTGTTTGCCACGTTGCTGTCCTTGGTTGCCTCCACTGTTGTTGGGTTTGAACCTCTGATTGCCCTTGGCGAAGTTGGTGTTGCTTCCTCCTGCCTCTTCTAGCTTGCGTTTCTAACGTTTCTCTTCTTGGGAGACACGGACTCGCCAAATGTCTGCTGCTCTGTCGTAGGCTTCGTGGAGAATGGAGTAGGTCCTGCTCAGTAGAGACTCCTGTAGCCTTTCATGCAGTCCACCGATGAATCGAGACACTTTGGAATCTTCGTCGGGCACCATATTTCCCACAAATCGTGTCAATTCAGTAAATTTCTGGAAATACTCGGTCACAGAGTCGTTTCCTTGCTGCAAGTTTTGGAATTTCAGTTCCTTGCTCCTCTTCACATGATGTGGGTAAAAACGAGATCGGAGAGCAGCTTGAAGGGATTCCCAGTTGAAGTTAGGGTTAGCTAGCAGAGTTTCTCGTGCGTTTCTCCACCAGAGGTTCGCTTCACTCTTCAGATAAAAGGCCGCACAATTAACCTTTCGCTCATCCGGGCATTCTACCACTTCCAAGATCTTATCCATTTCCATTATCCAATCTTCCAATTCAACAGGATCCTCTTTGCCTGTGAATTCCATCGGCTTCATTTCTGCCACCTTTTTGGCCCAGTTAGGTCCTGCTTGACTTCCGTTGTTCATCATCTGGGTCATTTGCGTGAAGAATTGCTCCATGCTAAGGTTGTCAGCCATTTGTTTAACGTTCCTAAAGTGGTATTGTAGTGGTCCATCAGTCTCAACCTATGGTATTCTTAGTTATTGTTGAGATATTTTAACAATTATTTCATAATTATGCAGTACAATTAGCACGCAAAATAATAGATAAATACGTATCACATAGCAACTATCACAATAAAGCACACATAACGTGCAAATGAAATAGAATATCAGATACTGTTCTCATCCTTCTTTCTATCATGGAAGTGAAGATTATTCACAATCAATAAACTGTATTTTAAGTCAAACAGATTCATATAAGACTACAACACACAATACTTCTAAAGACAGGTTGCGGGTTGGTGGGAAAATACCAAGACCTATGCCTAAACTACCCATACCCCGAACGGCTTTTCCGGTTTTAATTATCTTGCCCTATGTTCATTTTAAGTTGCCCTACAGGTTTTAATTCCCTTTTTAATGGTCTGCCGGCTCTGATACCACCTGCAACGACCCCCTTATCCGTCTCGGACGAGACGGGGAGGCCGAAGCTAAAAGTAACGGCGGAACATCAAAAGCACAACATCCCAACATATATATTACATACTATTAAACATTACAAAACGTACTTGAGTCTGTCGTCTATTATACATTATGCTAACATTATTCAAACTATTTTACAACTCGTGACGGAACCTCCTTAGTGAGTCTCGTACCCGGTCATGCCATAGTCATCTTCTTCTAAACCTGCGGGGGAAGGAAACTGTTGGAATAGATGCCCTAGAGGCAATCTAGTTTAGTATGAATTTGTATTTGGCTAGAAAAATTCATTTATTATTTATTGGATATTTAATATAATGAAGTCCTTAGATTTACAATCGTGTTGTTTATCTTAAATATCCCTAGTCAAGTATAATGATTAAGTGGGACAATCATCTATAGACTAGTATGGGGTTGGATTGATATGGAGATATCACGATCCAACACATAGGTGTGCATTACGGAATGTTGCACTGGATTGACCCATCACCGAGAAGGCTACATACACGTTATGTTAAGTCACAAGTGCTTCTCGGGTACAATGGTATTGTCATCCTTAGACTTGAAGTCACTAGATATTCTAGTTGTGGATCATTGTGATCTTGGTAGCGTTAAACGCTACACCGTAACTGGGTAGTTATAAAGGCGTGTACTGGATACAATGAGAAGCAAGCTTAGAGATCGTAGTGGATGTAGAGAGGATTTGCCCCTCCCACATAACGGGAGCAAATATCCTAGGCCACTCGAAGGATAGTGCTTATAGAATGTCTGGCCAGACTCAAATAAATCAATATATATGATATTGATGTTATTTGCACGAATAAGGCTATTCCATCGATCGAGAAACTAGGGATTGGATATACGAGTGTGACTTGTATGTCTCGTGTCCAATCCGGATATGGAGGCAAAGGGATGAGACAATTACTTGTACAAGGTTGTCTAGATGACTATTCTATTAGTTGGCTAGAATGGATGTTTTGCTAGAAACCGCTCCATATTAGCAAAGAGTTGCTACCAACTAGATAGAACCTATGGGGTCACACGCTATATAGAGTTGTACTAGATTTGGGAATTAATTAATTGGATTAATTAATTAGAAGGATCACTTTGCAAACCCTTGCAAACTTAGTAGGGACTAATTTGCAAGGAAGGGACTAAATTGAATTCTAGTTGGACTAGAATAAGTCCTTTAGGTAGTTAACAAGGAGTTGTTGGACTATATAAAGGACCCTCCTTCCTTCCTTCCTTCCTCATAACTTATGCTCTAAAGAGAACATAACAAGAGTGGGAGAGAACAAAGGAGAGAGAGAGCAAGCAACAAGGAGCGACGCCGCCCCTTGCCGCCGCCCCTCACCCCGTCGGCCAAAAGGAAGGGCCGAGCCCCTTCTTTTGTCTCGTTTTGCGTGATTCCTTCACCCTCCTCTCATTCCGGGCTAGCACCAAGGAGATTGGAGATCTAGGATCAACTCTAGGCATGGATCAACTATAGAGAACGTGACACTATTCGCGTTTGAAGTCATCAAGGAGAACCCAAAGGTGTGTTTATGATTTCTTACCTTTCACTATCGTTATGCATCTAGACTTGTGATCCTTGGAGGGTTTTGCATGGATATTTGTTTGATTATGCTTCCGTTTGCGCGATCCATGAATCAAAACCCTACAGTGGTATCAGAGCCACAGGTCATAGAGCATACACGTAGTTTATGTGTTACATTCTTGTTGTTTTACACCTTAATTTGTTGATTATCGCGTAAAACAAGACAAATCAAGCATGGGATGCAATTTATCAATAATTAAATCATAACAAGACCCAATTTTGCATTGGATGCATGAATTGGTGAGTTTGAGAAATTTTAGGATCTTAGATCTAGGGTTTGGGCATCCTTGGGGAAGAAGGAGTTCTCCCAAAACAAGGAAACAACCAAACTTGGGCTCCAAGCAAGGAGGTTGTTTTGGAAACAACCTCCATAAGGAGGTTCAGCCCCCTAGGGGACCGCCCCCCCTTGCTTGCCGCCCAAGATTGGCGCCCTAAGGGGCCGGGCGGCCCTAACCCGCGGGCCTAGCTTGCGGGTTTTGGGCCGGGCCGGCCCTAGGGCCTTATGGTTCACTTTGTTTGGGCCCGGGCAATTGGATTGTTGGGCCCATGGACCGTTTTAACCCTAGAGATCCTAAAATCAATTAAAATTGACCAAGCACGTTAAAATTGGATTTTAACTGTTTATGTGCAATTCGCATGGTGATTGGATATGGCCTTAGGATGTGGTTTGATGTGGATGTTTAATTTTGTGTTTTGGTTTTACGGCCTGCGAGCTGATCAATTAATTGTAATAATTAATTAGGGTTTTATGGCCTGCGTGCCATTTTTTTTCTCAACTTGTGA
Organism: Linanthus parryae; assembly: GCA_023055425.1. Classification (NCBI taxonomy): domain Eukaryota; kingdom Viridiplantae; phylum Streptophyta; class Magnoliopsida; order Ericales; family Polemoniaceae; genus Linanthus; species Linanthus parryae. The sequence goes on from JALGPY010000050.1 coordinate 714,650, forward strand.
GATTTATTTTATTTAGTATAGATATTAGCTAGTGCTAGATAAAGTAGATTGTTAGCCAAGATTGAAGAAAAGAAGCCCAAAGCCAAAGAAGCCACAAAAGATGGAGCATGGAGCATGGAGCATTCCACATGACTATGAAGGATGGACCAAAAGATCAAGACGCATGGAGATGTGTTTGCTTAGGGTTCATAGATAATTCCATTGGCTTGGAATTATCTTAGTCTAGAAAAGGCCATATCCACATCACGTTTAATTTCTGTTTTGTGGTTGTTTATTTATTGTCTTATTATTTGTGTGGTTGGTGTATGGATGATGCATGCAATTAGGATAATAAGATAATTAGACAACCCGGATCTATTATTTGGAGTTGTGCCCAAACTCAAATAGATAGATTAGTTGATATTGATCAACAAAATAATTAAAATTGAAAATCCCTCAAATTTTAAATATTGTGTTCTTGCCTTCTCGTTATTTAAACACTCATTATCATCATTATTTATCAAGTTCGTGCGTGCCAAAGCATGGCGACTTGGTTCATAATGATGGAATGCGATGGCACGTAACAATGTGCAATTGTTTAGATAAGAGGTTGAGCACAACTAGGCTATTAATTTGATTAAGAAACCTAGAGGCAATCAATTGGGATTATCCATAAGGATGGATAAATAAGGAGTTATTTGCCCGATTGAACCAAGAGTTGCATATGGGATGCAATTGGAAATTGTTCCTACCTAGAAGTAGTCGAATTATGGGTGACTTGCCAAAGCAAGCTCATAAGGAGATGAAAAGATGGATCTTGGCCCACTAGAAAATATAAGGATATTTTCCGCATTAATATCTTGAGGGTTATTAATCCGTAGAAAAATAGTGGGAGCTATATTTAATAAACTAGCCATTATTAAATATAGTCAAAAATTCACAAATACTAAAACTTGCGTATTTTCCTTTTGTAGAATTCCAAATGGCAAACAACTCATCGAGTTCACAACATTCCCTACGATCTGTCCTTGAGAAGGACAAGCTCTCTGGAACCAACTTTCTTGATTGGTACAGAAACTTGAGAATTGTTCTCAAGCAAGAGAAGAAACTGTACGCAATAGAGGAGCATGTTCCAGAAGGTCCAGAGAACCAGACACCTGCTGCCTTAAAGGCGTATCAAAAGCGTGTTGATGACGCTAATGATGCGGCCTGCCTAATGCTTTGCACCATGACCTCTGAGCTTCAGAAGCAACATGAGAACATGAATGCTGTCGATATGATCGAACATCTAAAGCAGCTTTTCCAAGAGCAGGCGAGGGTAGAGAGGTATGAGGTCTCAAAGGCACTGTTCAAATGTCATCTGGCAGAAGGGAACCCGGTGGGACCCCATGTACTCCGAATGATCGGGTACTTGGAGAATCTCGCCCGGCTTGGGTTCCCGGTCGGCCAAGAGTTGGCAACCGATCTCGTGTTGCAATCGTTGCCTGAGAGTTATGGACAGTTCATTATGAACTATAACATGAACGAGATCGTTAAACCACTGCCAGATTTGCTCAACATGTTGAGGACGGCTGAACAGAGCATCAACAAGGGTAAGGGCAAGGCCATTGTGATGGTGCATAAAGGAAAGGGCAAAAAGTTTGCCTCTTCCTCCAAGGGCAAAGACAAGTCAGTTGCCAAGTCCAAGGAACAAGCCCTTAAGCCTGTTGGTGGCATTGCCAAGGTCGTGACTAAGGGTGAGTGTCACTACTGCAGTCAACCTGGACACTGGAGGAGGAACTGCCCAAAATATCTGGAGGACAAGAGGCTTGGAATAGTGATTCCACCACCATCAGGTATTTTTGTTGTAGATGTCAATTTAACTGTCTCTACATCATGGGTATTAGATACTGGATGTGGATCTCATATTTTTCGAAATATGCAGGATCTAAAGAGAAGTAAAAGATTGGCTAAAGGGGAGGTAGATCTGCGCGTTGGGAATGGAGCAAAGGTTGCTGCGTTGGCCATAGGCGTGTGCGAGCTATCTCTGCCTTCAGGATTAGTTTTAGAATTAAATAATTGCTATTTTGTGCCTGCTATGAGCAGAAACATTATTTCTATTTCTTGTTTGGACAAGGAAGGTTTTATTATTTCAATAAAGAACAATTGTTGTTCCTTTTATTTGAATAATATCCACTATTTTAGTGTGCAATTATTTAATGGACTTTATGTCCTTGATCTAAGCAATCCTGTCTACAACATTAATACCAAGCGGATTAAAATAAATGATTTAAATCCTGCTTATTTATGGCATTGTCGTTTAGGCCACATAAATGAGAAACGTGTATCTAGACTCCATAAGGATGGATTGCTAGACTCATTTGATTTTGAATCATATGAGACATGTGAGGCTTGTTTATTGGGAAAAATGACAAAGTCCCCTTTCAATAAGAAAGGTGAGAGGACTAGTGAGCAATTGGCGCTCATACATACCGATGTGTGTGGGCCATTTGCCACGCCCGCCAGGGGTGGTTATGTCTACTTCATTACATTTACTGACGATTACAGTAGATATGGATTTGTGTACCTTATGAGGGCAAAATCCGAATCCTTTGAAGTGTTCAAAGAATTCAAGAATGAAGTAGAGAAGCAAATTGGCAAAAGTATCAAGGCTCTACGATCGGATCGTGGAGGAGAATACTTGAGCCAAGAGTTTGACGACTATCTTAGAGAGTGTGGGATCGTGTCCCAACTCACTCCACCCAGAACGCCACAATGGAATGGCGTGTCCGAGAGGAGGAATCGAACCCTATTGGATATGGTTCGGTCTATGATGTGTCAAACCGATCTTCCATTATCATTTTGGGGCTACGCTCTATTAAGTGCAGCTTTCACCATTAACCGTGTTCCATCTAAATCAGTCATGAAGACACCATATGAGATGTGGAGTGGGAGGCGTCCCACACTGTCGTTCATGAGGATTTGGGGCTGCGATGTCTATGTAAAGCGTTTACAATCAGACAAGCTAGGGCCTAAATCGGATAAGTGTAAATTTGTGGGGTACCCTAAGGAAACTAAGGGATACTACTTCTACAATCCAACCGAGAACAAAGTGTTTGTTGCTCGGACCGGCGTATTTCTAGAAAGAGAATTTGTCTCTAAAGAAGCAAGTGGGAGGAATGTAGAACTTGGAGAAGTTCAAGAACCACAAATCACTGAACCGAGTATGGAACATGAACAGGAATCACAAGCAGTTGTGGATCCACCTGTTCAGGTAACACAAGAGCTTCGTAGATCTAGTAGAGTGCGCCAGGAACCCGAGAGGTACGGACTTCTCGTAACTGATTCCGGTGACACGATGCTCATAGATGATGAGCCTACTACCTATGAAGAGGCCATGAATGGCCCAGACTCGCAGAAGTGGCTTGAAGCCATGAGATCCGAGATGGAATCCATGTATACCAACAAAGTATGGACTTTGGTGGAACCACCTGATGGGGCGCGGCCCATAGGGTGCAAGTGGGTCTTCAAGAAGAAGATCGACATGGATGGTAATGTGATTACCTATAAGGGCCGATTGGTGGCTAAAGGATTCAGACAGATTCATGGTATTGACTATGATGAAACCTTTTCACCAGTCGCTATGACCAAATCCATCCGAATCCTACTTGCAATTGCAGCATACTACGACTATGAGATTTGGCAGATGGATGTCAAAACAGCATTCCTTTATGGGAATCTCCTCGAGGACGTGTATATGATACAGCCGGAGGGTTTTGAGGATCCAAAGCAAGCCAACAAAGTCTGTAAGCTGCAACGATCCATTTATGGATTGAAGCAAGCTTCTAGGAGTTGGAATCGACGTTTTGATGAAGTGGTCAAAGAATTTGGCTTCATCAGAAACGAAGATGAGTCTTGTGTCTACAAGAAGGTTAGTGGGAGCTCTGTAGCTTTTCTGGTCTTGTATGTAGATGACATACTACTCATTGGAAACGACATTCCCATGCTGCAATCTGTGAAAGATTGGCTAGGAAAGTGTTTCTCAATGAAGGACTTAGGGGAAGCAGCCTATATACTCGGTATAAAAATCTATAGAGATAGATCTAAGAGGTTGCTAGGCCTAAGTCAAAGTACATATATTGACAAGGTGTTGAAACGGTTCAACATGCAAGATTCCAAGAAGGGATTCTTGCCCATGTCACATGGAATCACTCTTTCGAAGAGTGGTTGTCCTTCCAATGAGATTGAGAAGGAACGCATGAGTAGGATTCCCTATGCCTCGGCCATAGGGTCTATCATGTACGCCATGTTATGTACTAGACCAGATGTGTCATATGCCTTGAGTATGACAAGCAGATACCAATCCAATCTGAGTGAGAGTCACTGGATTGCTGTCAAGAACATCCTAAAGTACTTGAGAAGAACTAAGGATGCTTTCTTGATGTTTGGCGGTGAGGAAGAGTTGCGTGTAAGGGGTTACACTGATGCAAGCTTCCAAACCGATAGAGATGACTTTAGATCACAGTCGGGATATGTGTTTTGCCTGAATGGAGCAGCGGTGAGCTGGAAGAGTTCCAAGCAAGAGACGGTGGCTGATTCTACAACAGAGGCTGAGTACATTGCTGCAAATGGCGCAGCAAAGGAGGCTGTTTGGATCAGAAAGTTTGTTTCTGAACTTGGTGTGGTCCCTAGCATTGCGGATCCAGTGGAGTTGTTCTGTGCAACACTCGGGCGATCGCGCAATCAAAGGAACCCAGATCGCACCAGAAGTCCAAGCATGTGCTCAGGAAGTTTCATCTGATTCGAGATATTATCGATAGAGGAGACGTTCGGATATGCAAGATTCCTACAGATGATAATCTGTCAGACCCGCTTACGAAGCCTCTCACGCAGTGGAAGCATGAAGGGCACACTAGGAGTATGGGCATACGAGATGCGCCAGATTGGCTCTAGTGCAAGTGGGAGACTGTTGGAATAGATGCCCTAGAGGCAATCTAGTTTAGTATGAATTTGTATTTGGCTAGAAAAATTCATTTATTATTTATTGGATATTTAATATAATGAAGTCCTTAGATTTACAATCGTGTTGTTTATCTTAAATATCCCTAGTCAAGTATAATGATTAAGTGGGACAATCATCTATAGACTAGTATGGGGTTGGATTGATATGGATATATCACGATCCAACACATAGGTGTGCATTACGGAATGTTGCACTGGATTGACCCATCACCGAGAAGGCTACATACACGTTATGTTAAGTCACAAGTGCTTCTCGGGTACAATGGTATTGTCATCCTTAGACTTGAAGTCACTAGATATTCTAGTTGTGGATCATTGTGATTTTGGTAGCGTTAAACGCTACACCGTAACTGGGTAGTTATAAAGGCGTGTACTGGATACAATGAGAAGCAAGCTTAGAGATCGTAGTGGATGTAGAGAGGATTTGCCCCTCCCACATAACGGGAGCAAATATCCTAGGCCACTCGAAGGATAGTGCTTATAGAATGTCTGGCCAGACTCAAATAAATCAATATATATGATATTGATGTTATTTGCACGAATAAGGCTATTCCATGGATCGAGAAACTAGGGATTGGATATACGAGTGTGACTTGTATGTCTCGTGTCCAATCCGGATATGGAGGCAAAGGGATGAGACAATTACTTGTACAAGGTTGTCTAGATGACTATTCTATTAGTTGGCTAGAATGGATGTTTTGCTAGAAACCGCTCCATATTAGCAAAGAGTTGCTACCAACTAGATAGAACCTATGGGGTCACACGCTATATAGAGTTGTACTAGATTTGGGAATTAATTAATTGGATTAATTAATTAGAAGGATCACTTTGCAAACCCTTGCAAACTTAGTAGGGACTAATTTGCAAGGAAGGGACTAAATTGAATTCTAGTTGGACTAGAATAAGTCCTTTAGGTAGTTAACAAGGAGTTGTTGGACTATATAAAGGACCCTCCTTCCTTCCTTCCTCATAACTTATGCTCTAAAGAGAACATAACAAGAGTGGGAGTGAACAAAGGAGAGAGAGAGCAAGCAACAAGGAGCGACGCCGCCCCTTGCCGCCGCCCCTCACCCCGTCGGCCAAAAGGAAGGGCCGAGCCCCTTCTTTTGTCTCGTTTTGCGTGATTCCTTCACCCTCCTCTCATTCCGGGCTAGCACCAAGGAGATTGGAGATTAGGATCAACTCTAGGCGTGGATCAACTATAGAGAACGTGACACTATTCGCGTTTGAAGTCATCAAGGAGAACCCAAAGGTGTGTTTATGATTTCTTACCTTTCACTATCGTTATGCATCTAGACTTGTGATCCTTGGAGGGTTTTGCATGGAAATTTGTTTGATTATGCTTCCGTTTGCGCGATCCATGAATCAAAACCCTACAGAAACAAAGACCGCAGTTTTCTAAAATCAGCATAAAGTACTGAGTAAGTAAACACCCTAGCTTGTAAAACGGAGGAGAGAGCAATATTTTATGCATGTCAAAGCATAAGGAGGAATAAGTCATAAAAGTGTAACTCGATGAAAAATGTAAATAAACTCTTAACTCTGAAACTTTCCTTCTTACTCTGTAGCAGGGAGTAATATCCCAATTATCTCTTCTTTCTATTTATAAACTTCCTTGTCTCATAGAAAAGCCCTTTTTAACTTTGTTGATACGGGGAAAGATCTACTATACTATCACTAGCTACCATGACCTTGACTACCGGCAACCCCCAAAGACTTCTTGTGGCCAGAGGGGTGAGTACATGGAGACACCCGGCAGGTTGCGACCGGGTTAAAATAATAGGGGTCGAGTGACCGAAGTCAACACGACAAATAATAATAAGTTTCTCCCGTACAACTCTTTCCACTTTACGTTGTTACGTTTTATTATTTTCGTGTGATGATTTCAAAGAAAACATTTCAAGTCGTAAACAATCACAAGTAAAAACATATATATCACAAACACATTTTGAGACTAATATTAAAATAATATTATGACACGAAAGGAGCTAGGCACGCTAGGCTAGGCATATTTACTTACCTTGCTTGTTCAGTGAATAGCACGTAGCACTCCCCTAGAAAGACACGTAGTCTTCGTCAACGGATTCGTCACCTACGCGTTATCGATACACGTGTCAAAATAAGAATTTATATATATTTGACGAGTTTTATTATTTAACTTTCATAAACTACACTTATAATATTTTAATCTCTATTATTATTATGTAGAAACCTATAAATTAAATTCACAAGTTTTTATATGTACTAAATATTATTTTTAGCTAACTTACTTATTTCATAAGTAACAAAAATTCTATAAAGAGTCATACTATTAAAATAACTATTTATTTAGCAAATCTATAGAAACTAGATGTAAAGACTATTTTTAAATATTTATAATAAGTGCATATAAATATTTAAGTTGAGATGAAATATTCTCCCTATAAATAATTGCTTGTTATTAATTGAGAAAATCGTTAACTTTAAATTCTAACATATTTCTTAATAAATAATTTCAAATTATATTCCTAGTTCAATTACTTCCAAAATAACTTTTATTTAACTAACAATTATTCTTCCATATACTATCTATATGTTTAACTTACTTTCAATAATAATTATGTTTGTAGAAATAGAATATAAAAATCTTGTTTTATTTTCAAAATAAATTTTATTTCCCTAGCCACTATTATTATATTAAATTACTTTTATTTTCCTATTAATATTACTACCATTATTATTATTACTATTACTATAACTATCATTATTATTACTATTTATTACAATTACTACTAGTATCATTATTACTATTATTATGCTTATTATTATTATTATTACTATTATTATTATTATTATTATTATTATTATTATTACTACTACTACTACTACTACTACTACTACTACTACTACTACTACTACTACTACTACTACTACTACTACTATTATTGTCATAATAATTATTATTATTATAACTATTAACATAACTATTATTTTTATTATTACTATCAATATTATTATGATTATTATTATTATTATTTGATTATAACATTATCTAAAAAGTGTAGAAATTAATTTAAACTTAAAAATCTTATTTTTTTTATTTTTTTTTTATATTTCAGATTGCTAAATGACAAACAGACCCCCAAGTTTGCTGAAAGTACACAAATACCCCCTTTCTTTAACATATATACTTTCTGAAAATGACAACTACCTCCCCCCTAAGCATGATTTGATCAATCTAATCGTGATTCTAAGCATCAATACATGATTTTGATTACATAAATCAACTCAGGGCGATGAATAGAGCATACCAGAATCAAAAACCGAGAGAAACGATCGAGATTTGGTCCGGGTCGCGTAGCAGAACGTTGCTCACCGGAGTTGGAGCTCGTGGCCGGATTTAATGGCTTCTTCAGCCAGTTCTGAGCCCTCCACTGAGTTGGTCGGCTTCCTAGGAGTCCACTGAAAGCAGAGAGAGAGTGTGGGTGGCGTTGGTTCACGTTGGTGAAGTTTGGCCGGAGCTTTGGCCGGTTTTAATGGAGGTTCGCCGGAGTTAGGTGATAACTCCTTAGTTGGAGCTATATTTCTTAGTTAATACACTACTATTTTGCGTGATTTCCGACAATGAGATGAGATTTTGGCCGTGTTTGTGAAATATTATTGAGTGTGAGCTTTTTGAGCGTTCATCGTTAAATCCGGGCGTTTCTCGTATATTTTGTTGCTTTTATTGTGATATGATCGCGGGTTCGTGTTTCATGTTGTGGTTGGCAGGAAATAGGAGGCGAGGATCAAAGGTGGTGAAGAAACGAGCGTCGGAAATAAAGAAAGCAAGGAAAACTCAAGAAAAGAAGCCAGAAAAAAGAGCTAAGGCAGGAACTCTTCCCACGAAGAGAAAAGCTCTTCCCACGAAGAAAAGACTTAGCCAAAATTCCAGTTCTCTTCCTGTGACATGATGCTGTCTCAAAATAGGAGGACTTTTGCAGGAAGACTTCAGACAATCTCTTCCCACGAAGAGAAAGTGTCTTCGCACGAAGAGATTGCCCAGAAAGCCAGAAACGTCCGGGGTCTTTTTGCAATTATTAGAAACTTTGTTATATTATTCTAGGAACGTATTTAAGTGTGTTAGATCGACTTTTTGAGTAGTTTTTGACGGTAGACACATCTTTTGGAGATCAAGGAGCTCTTGGGAGAGCTTAGGAGCTTTGGATCATCCGTTTGGATTCTCAACTCTTCTCTTTTCTTGATTTTTATGCTTAAACTCATGAGACTTGTCGTTTTGAGTATGAATATGAGTAACTAAACGTTATTTGCTGGGAATTCTCGTTTGGTGTAGCTAGGGTTTGATCTAAATACCATGTTTTGATGATTGTGATTCATGTTTTAGCTTAATCTCACGTAATCTTTCATTGTTATGGATTATTTACGTTTGTAATCATATTATCTTTGCGAGTAGCTAACGTAGAGATAAACTTAATTAGTTTTCACTCGGTAACTCCGTGAGAATTAGTCGGTAAATTGAATAATTCACCTAGTCGAATCAATGTTTGGTAACTCGACATCGTTAACTAGGATCGTTAAAGTAGAATTTTGGTTTTAATGCATGCTTTAAGCTAGAATAGACTTGGTAACTCGGTTGTTTTGGTTTAAAGTATAGTAAACTTACTTGGTAACTCGGTGGGTTTAATATTGCTTGATTGATAGTGAAAGATACGTGGTTGTTTTACAAGTCAAAACATAAATTTAGCTCAACCTAGTGAACCTAGAGAATTCCCGGTGTTTTTTCCCTTATATTACAAAAACCCTAAAATTCATTCTTTATTAATCGTGAACTATTTCACTCGGTTAATTGAGAATATTGCGTTTTTATTTTAGTAGAATTAGACCAAAACTCAACTTGCGCTGTGCCCACAAAAGGTTAAGAAATTCTAATTAATTTACAAGAAGTCTCTTGGGTTCGACAACCCGGTTTTCCGGAATTTATTACTACACCGACAGCTGTACACTTGCAGTTGGAGCGTGCCAAGTTTTTGGCGCCGTTGCCGGGGACTTCGGTTGAATTGATTATGATTATTAACTTTAGGGATTTTATCTTTCTGTCTTTATTTATTTATTTGTTAATCTCACCGGCTCCCTAGAAAATTATTTTACAGATAACTTGGTGATCATGTGGGGGCAAAATTATCATGGACAATATCCAGACTATTCACCGTACTACTCCTATGGAGATATGTACACCCCTCCTCCTTGCAATCAAGAAGATGCGGAAAGGAAAGAAATATTGAAGCTTTTGATAGCTAGTATGGACAGAATGGAAGAAGGGATATATAGGATGGATGAAACTCTCCAGCTGAAGGGACAAAACTTGGCAAAAATTTCGAGTGCATTGACATATGCAGATAATGACGATGGGCCAAGTAGCATTATTCCTGACTTAGTTGAGGAGTGCGAAGAGGAAGACGAAGGAATCCCAGAGGTCTATGTCTATAATACTATTCATAATGAATTAATAGATTGTCGGGCTGCTTCAGACTCAGATTCAGACTCCGATTCGGACTCAGATTGGGATGATATTGTGAAGCCTATACAACTTGTGCCTCGCATAATTCCAGAGTCGTGGCATGCATGGGAGAGTGTGGACATCGCTAGCTTATGGCCCACTGAAGATATTTACTTTGAAGAAAGTCATGAAGCTAAGAAATTACCGCAGGGAGATGTTTGCAAGGACATGTATCATGAAAGTCTTCAGTTTAATCCTTATCTTTTGGAGATAATAAAATGGGATGAGTCACGCGTGGAAGAGAAAAGACCCCAGTTTTATGCAGTACATGATTTGACACCTGTAATTCCAAGACAAGAGCTAGGGAAGGAAGCAGTCAAGACGACACTCCTTGCCATTACTGTTCCAACTGAGGTTCTATTTCCACATAACCGATCCTCAATGATATTGATTCTGAAGAATTGGAGGAAGAAGAAGAAGAAGAAGAATAAGAGGAAAGGCAAAATGGGTCATGATGTGGTGAATGAATTCTCGAGAAGACTGGTGATCAAGGAGTGGAAGCACAAGATGAAGAAATTTGCAAAGGCCGTCTTCTACAACTTCTTCTTGCCATATGTGTCTTATGGATGCTCACTTGAGAAGAGACAAAAAGAGAGAAGATGGTGGAAGAAGAAAAAGTGGAGCGAAAAATCTCCTTAAATATATTTTGAGGTAACTGGGTCGGGTCGTCGACCTTAAATTACAAGGCGCTTGTTGGGAGGCAACCCAACCTATTTATTTTCTTTAGTGTAGTTGTGTTTTTATAAATTCAGTTATTTTATTATGTTATTTTGGAGAGATGAGAGAGAGAGAGGGACTAATGATGTTTTTCCAAGTGACATATTTGAGCAGATTATGGGAGAATCTACCCCGGTGTGCGATGGCACACATGACCTTCACAGGGGTTTGCATTGACGAGTTGGGGATTCTTCATACATAGATTTTAGTAGAGGAGGGCAGTCGACCCCGGTGTGCGAGTACACATTGACTGTATAGGAGCATGGTGGCACCACTACTGTGCTTGGGGACTGCTTGGCGTGATTTCTTCCCCACCCTTGAGGTGGTTGTGAGTATCTTTTTCTCTTACTAAATTTTGTGTTTCTTTTATATAAGTATGTCATGCTCCATCTCATCTACTGGCCTACACATTGATTGCAGAGTCTTCTTGCATACTCTCTAAATTTGTTGAGGACAACGAAGCATTCAGTATGGGGGTGATTTATCTGTTTGCTAGCCATAGTGTCTTGCATAGCCAGTTACATGTAGGATGTGTTTAGATTGTATTGTGAGTCAGTTGTGGTTTTTGTTATGTTTTTACTTATATTGTCGTATTGTGTAGTGTAGTTTACATACTGTTTGCACTTTTACATAATTGAGTCTACCCACCAAACAGAGTTAGTTGTGTAGTGTCAAATTTTTTTTTTTTCGAGTCTAAGCCTTGCATATAGAGTTAGGATATTGTGAAAAATACAAAAAAAAAAAAAAAAATACAAAAAAAAATGAGAAAAGAGAAAATTCATAAAAATTGAAAAATTTAAAAATTTGAGAAAAAGGCAATTGAGGATCTTGAAACTGAAGAGAGCTTAGTGAATGAATCCTTTTGAGTATGAAGTGCCGTAGTAGGGAAAGTTTTATTCTTTAAATATTTTGTGTAGAGGTTTCACTAAGGATGTCCCGGGAATTTTTAGAAGTTGTGAAAGAATGACATGTAAAGTATACCTAAGTTTCCTATAGTGTGCTAATTAGATTGAGTTTTGCTTGTAGCTGAATATTCTGTTTTCAAGTGGAAACTTGTGGTCTCTTGTTGATCTGGGGTGGACCTTCGTGTAGAGTTGGTTTCATGTGGTACGGTTGCCTCAGCCTAAGTAAAGTTGAGGGGCGTACACCACCATCCCTTACGGTGGTCACATGAGTTAACCGAAAAAGCCCACGCTCTTTATGCTCTACTGCACGGTTGTAAAAACATCGGAGGAAAGAAAAGAAAATGATAAAATCTGGAAAAAAAAAGAAGAAAAAATGTGCTTCAAGGAGAAACAACCTAATGTGCTTCCATTCACATGGAAAATTTGGATTCCATCCAAATAGAGCTTAGAGAGGAAAACTAGAGTCAAGCCTTATTCACAGGAGTTGTGACTCCCTTCACTGGGACAATTTGCATTCAAACGCAATAAAGGCTAAGAGGGTCTGAAAACCTCAGATGATTCGGCGAAGAAAGACTACAGTGAAATTTGAACTTAATTAGACCCAATGAAGGTTAGGACGTGCTTGTGTCTTGGTTTGAATTGGTGGAGGAAAGGGGACGCCTTAGTGAGCTTTTGCACTAAATCAAATTTTTATTTCAAATTCTTGCTACGTGTATATGAATTTCAAAAAGGATTAGTGAGAGCTTGATGATTTTCAGTTAATGAGAGGGAGATTGCCTGATCTTACCAAAAAGAAAGATGTAAAGCGTTTTGTGTGTTGTGTTAAGATAGAGTCTAGAATTTGCATTTGCATCATATTGCTGCATTGTTGTGTCGTGAGTCGTGTTTGAGTCGTGTGAGTCTTGTCGGCTAGTAGACAGATGAATGCAGTAGATGAGACTTTGCTCGGGACGCGCAAATAGTAAGTGTGGGGGTATTTGATAACTCCTTAGTTGGAGCTATATTTCTTAGTTAATACACTACTATTTTGCGTGATTTCCGACAATGAGATGAGATTTTGGCCGTGTTTGTGAAATATTATTGAGTGTGAGCTTTTTGAGCGTTCATCGTTAAATCCGGGCGTTTCTCGTATATTTTGTTGCTTTTATTGTGATATGATCGCGGGTTCGTGTTTCATGTTGTGGTTGGCAGGAAATAGGAGGCGAGGATCAAAGGTGGTGAAGAAACGAGCGTCGGAAATAAAGAAAGCAAGGAAAACTCAAGAAAAGAAGCCAGAAAAAAAAGCTAAGGCAGGAACTCTTCCCACGAAGAGAAAAGCTCTTCCCACGAAGAAAAGACTTAGCCAAAATTCCAGTTCTCTTCCTGTGACATGATGCTGTCTCAAAATAGGAGGACTTTTGCAGGAAGACTTCAGACAATCTCTTCCCACGAAGAGAAAGTGTCTTCGCACGAAGAGATTGCCCAGAAAGCCAGAAACGTCCGGGGTCTTTTTGCAATTATTAGAAACTTTGTTATATTATTCTAGGAACGTATTTAAGTGTGTTAGGTCGACTTTTTGAGTAGTTTTTGACGGTAGACACATCTTTTGGAGATCAAGGAGCTCTTGGGAGAGCTTAGGAGCTTTGGATCATCCGTTTGGATTCTCAACTCTTCTCTTTTCTTGATTTTTATGCTTAAACTCATGAGACTTGTCGTTTTGAGTATGAATATGAGTAACTAAACGTTATTTGCTGGGAATTCTCGTTTGGTGTAGCTAGGGTTTGATCTAAATACCATGTTTTGATGATTGTGATTCATGTTTTAGCTTAATCTCACGTAATCTTTCATTGTTATGGATTATTTACGTTTGTAATCACATTATCTTTGCGAGTAGCTAACGTAGAGATAAACTTAATTAGTTTTCACGCGGTAACTCCGTGAGAATTAGTCGGTAAATTGAATAATTCACCTAGTCGAATCAATGTTTGGTAACTCGACATCGTTAACTAGGATCGTTAAGGTAGAATTTTGGTTTTAATGCATGCTTTAAGCTAGAATAGACTTGGTAACTCGGTTGTTTTGGTTTAAAGTATAGTAAACTTACTTGGTAACTCGGTGGGTTTAATATTGCTTGATTGATAGTGAAAGATACGTGGTTGTTTTACAAGTCAAAACATAAATTTAGCTCAACCTAGTGAACCTAGAGAATTCCCGGTGTTTTTTCCCTTATATTACAAAAACCCTAAAATTCATTCTTTATTAATCGTGAACTATTTCACTCGGTTAATTGAGAATATTGCGTTTTTATTTTAGTAGAATTAGACCAAAACTCAACTTGCGCTGTGCCCACAAAAGGTTAAGAAATTCTAATTAATTTACAAGAAGTCTCTTGGGTTCGACAACCCGGTTTTCTGGAATTTATTACTACACCGACAGCTGTACACTTGCAGTTGGAGCGTGCCAAGTTTTTGGCGCCGTTGCCGGGGACTTCGGTTGAATTGATTATGATTATTAACTTTAGGGATTTTATCTTTCTGTATTTATTTATTTATTTGTTAATCTCACCGGCTCCCTAGAAAATTATTTTACAGATAACTTGGTGATCATGTGGGGGCAAAATTATCATGGACAATATCCAGACTATTCACCGTACTACTCCTATGGAGATATGTACACCCCTCCTCCTTGCAATCAAGAAGATGCGGAGAGGAAAGAAATATTGAAGCTTTTGATAGCTAGTATGGACAGAATGGAAGAAGGGATATATAGGATGGATGAAACTCTCCAGCTGAAGGGACAAAACTTGGCAAAAATTTCGAGTGCATTGACATATGCAGATAATGACAATGGGCCAAGTAGCATTATTCCTGACTTAGTTGAGGAGTGCGAAGAGGAAGACGAAGGAATCCCAGAGGTCTATGTCTATAATACTATTCATAATGAATTAATAGATTGTCGGGCTGCTTCAGACTCAGATTCAGACTCCGATTCGGACTCAGATTGGGATGATATTGTGAAGCCTATACAACTTGTGCCTCGCATAATTCCAGAGTCGTGGCATGCATGGGAGAGTGTGGACATCGCTAGCTTATGGCCCACTGAAGATATTTATTTTGAAGAAAGTCATGAAGCTAAGAAATTACCGCAGGGAGATGTTTGCAAGGACATGTATCATGAAAGTCTTCAGTTTAATCCTTATCTTTTGGAGATAATAAAATGGGATGAGTCACGCGTGGAAGAGCAAAGACCCCAGTTTTATGCAGTACATGATTTGACACCTGTAATTCCAAGACAAGAGCTAGGGAAGGAAGCAGTCAAGACGACACTCCTTGCCATTACTGTTCCAACTGAGGTTCTATTTCCACATAACCGATCCTCAATGATATTGATTCTGAAGAATTGGAGGAAGAAGAAGAAGAAGAAGAATAAGAGGAAAGGAACAATGGGTCATGATGTGGTGAATGAATTCTCGAGAAGACCGGTGATCAAGGAGTGGAAGCACAAGATGAAGAAATTTGCAAAGGCCGTCTTCTACAACTTCTTCTTGCCATATGTGTCTTATGGATGCTCACTTGAGAAGAGACAAAAAGAGAGAAGATGGTGGAAGAAGAAAAAGTGGAGCGAAAAATCTCCTTAAATATATTTTGAGGTAACTGGGTCGGGTCGTCGACCTTAAATTACAAGGCGCTTGTTGGGAGGCAACCCAACCTATTTATCTTCTTTAGTGTAGTTGTGTTTTTATAAATTCAGTTATTTTATTATGTTATTTTGGAGAGATGAGAGAGAGAGAGGGACTAATGATGTTTTTCCAAGTGACATATTTGAGCAGATTATGGGAGAATCTACCCCGGTGTGCGATGGCACACATGACCTTCACAGGGGTTTGCATTGACGAGTTGGGGATTCTTCATACATAGATTTTAGTAGAGGAGGGCAGTCGACCCCGGTGTGCGAGTACACATTGACTGTATAGGAGCATGGTGGCACCACTACTGTGCTTGGGGACTGCTTGGCGTGATTTCTTCCCCACCCTTGAGGTGGTTGTGAGTATCTTTTTCTCTTACTAAATTTTGTGTTTCTTTTATATAAGTATGTCATGCTCCATCTCATCTACTGGCCTACACATTGATTGCAGAGTCTTCTTGCATACTCTCTAAATTTGTTGAGGACAACGAAGCATTCAGTATGGGGGTGATTTATCTGTTTGCTAGCCATAGTGTCTTGCATAGCCAGTTACATGTAGGATGTGTTTAGATTGTATTGTGAGTCAGTTGTGGTTTTTGTTATGTTTTTACTTATATTGTCGTATTGTGTAGTGTAGTTTACATACTGTTTGCACTTTTACATAATTGAGTCTACCCACCAAACAGAGTTAGTTGTGTAGTGTCAAATTTTTTTTTTCGAGTCTAAGCCTTGCATATAGAGTTAGGATATTGTGAAAAATACAAAAAAAAAAAAAAAAAGAAAATACAAAAAAAAATGAGAAAAGAGAAAATTCATAAAAATTGAAAAATTTAAAAATTTGAGAAAAAGGCAATTGAGGATCTTGAAACTGAAGAGAGCTTAGTGAATGAATCCTTTTGAGTAGGAAGTGCCGTAGTAGGGAAAGTTTTATTCTTTAAATATTTTGTGTAGAGGTTTCACTAAGGATGTCCCGGGAATTTTTAGAAGTTGTGAAAGAATGACATGTAAAGTATACCTAAGTTTCCTATAGTGTGCTAATTAGATTGAGTTTTGCTTGTAGCTGAATATTCTGTTTTCAAGTGGAAACTTGTGGTCTCTTGTTGATCTGGGGTGGACCTTCGTGTAGAGTTGGTTTCATGTGGTACGGTTGCCTCAGCCTAAGTAAAGTTGAGGGGCGTACACCACCATCCCTTACGGTGGTCACATGAGTTAACCGAAAAAGCCCACGCTCTTTATGCTCTACTGCACGGTTGTAAAAACATCGGAGGAAAGAAAAGAAAATGATAAAATCTGGAAAAAAAAAGAAGAAAAAATGTGCTTCAAGGAGAAACAACCTAATGTGCTTCCATTCACATGGAAAATTTGGATTCCATCCAAATAGAGCTTAGAGAGGAAAACTAGAGTCAAGCCTTATTCACAGGAGTTGTGACTCCCTTCACTGGGACAATTTGCATTCAAACGCAATAAAGGCTAAGAGGGTCTGAAAACCTCAGATGATTCGGCGAAGAAAGACTACAGTGAAATTTGAACTTAATTAGACCCAATGAAGGTTAGGACGTGCTTGTGTCTTGGTTTGAATTGGTGGAGGAAAGGGGACGCCTTAGTGAGCTTTTGCACTAAATCAAATTTTTATTTCAAATTCTTGCTACGTGTATATGAATTTCAAAAAGGATTAGTGAGAGCTTGATGATTTTTCAGTTAATGAGAGGGAGATTGCCTGATCTTACCAAAAAGAAAGATGTAAAGCGTTTTGTGTGTTGTGTTAAGATAGAGTCTAGAATTTGCATTTGCATCATATTGCTGCATTGTTGTGTCGTGAGTCGTGTTTGAGTCGTGTGAGTCTTGTCGGCTAGTAGACAGATGAATGCAGTAGATGAGACTTTGCTCGGGACGCGCAAATAGTAAGTGTGGGGGTATTTGATAACTCCTTAGTTGGAGCTATATTTCTTAGTTAATACACTACTATTTTGCGTGATTTCCGACAATGAGATGAGATTTTGGCCGTGTTTGTGAAATATTATTGAGTGTGAGCTTTTTGAGCGTTCATCGTTAAATCCGGGCGTTTCTCGTATATTTTGTTGCTTTTATTGTGAT
Source organism: Linanthus parryae (assembly GCA_023055425.1). Taxonomy (NCBI): domain Eukaryota; kingdom Viridiplantae; phylum Streptophyta; class Magnoliopsida; order Ericales; family Polemoniaceae; genus Linanthus; species Linanthus parryae. The sequence goes on from JALGPY010000050.1 coordinate 732,545, forward strand.
ATGATCGCGGGTTCGTGTTTCATGTTGTGGTTGGCAGGAAATAGGAGGCGAGGATCAAAGGTGGTGAAGAAACGAGCTTCGGAAATAAAGAAATCAAGGAAAACTCAAGAAAAGAAGCCAGAAAAAAAGCTAAGGCAGGAACTCTTCCCACGAAGAGAAAAGCTCTTCCCACGAAGTAAAGACTTAGCCGAAATTCCAGTTCTCTTCCTGTGACATGATGCTGTCTCAAAATAGGAGGACTTTTGCAGGAAGACTTCAGACAATCTCTTCCCACGAAGAGAAAGTGTCTTCGCACAAAGAGATTGCCCAGAAAGCCAGAAACGTCCGGGGTCTTTTTGCAATTATTAGAAACTTTGTTATATTATTCCAGGAACGTATTTAAGTGTGTTAGGTCGACTTTTTGAGTAGTTTTTGACGGTAGACACATCTTTTGGAGATCAAGGAGCTCTTGGGAGAGCTTAGGAGCTTTGGATCATCCGTTTGGATTCTCAACTCTTCTCTTTTCTTGATTTTTATGCTTAAACTCATGAGACTTGTCGTTTTGAGTATGAATATGAGTAACTAAACGTTATTTGCTGGGAATTCTCGTTTGGTGTAGCTAGGGTTTGATCTAAATACCATGTTTTGATGATTGTGATTCATGTTTTAGCTTAATCTCACGTGATCTTTCATTGTTATGGATTATTTACGTTTGTAATCATATTATCTTTGCGAGTAGCTAACGTAGAGATAAACTTAATTAGTTTTCAGGCGGTAACTCCGTGAGAATTAGTCGGTAAATTGAATAATTCACCTAGTCGAATCAATGTTTGGTAACTCGACATCGTTAACTAGGATCGTTAAAGTAGAATTTTGGTTTTAATGCATGCTTTAAGCTAGAATAGACTTGGTAACTCGGTTGTTTTGGTTTAAAGTATAGTAAACTTACTTGGTAACTCGGTGGGTTTAATATTGCTTGATTGATAGTGAAAGATACGTGGTTGTTTTACAAGTCAAAACATAAATTTAGCTCAACCTAGTGAACCTAGAGAATCCTGGTGTTTTTTCCCTTATATTACAAAAACCCTAAAATTCATTCTTTATTAATCGTGAACTATTTCACTCGGTTAATTGAGAATATTGCGTTTTTATTTTAGTAGAATTAGACCAAAACTCAACTTGCGCTGTGCCCACAAAAGGTTAAGAAATTCTAATTAATTTACAAGAAGTCTCTTGGGTTCGACAACCCGGTTTTTCGGAATTTATTACTACACCGACAGCTGTACACTTGCAGTTGGAGCGTGCCATTAGGTGGTGCTCTGCTTCTGGGTGGTCTGGGTCTGCTGGTTCCTCTGTTTCAGATCGTCACAGAGGGAGGGTGAGAGAAACAGAGAGGGACAGAGGTGGGTTTGGTGGTGGTGTCGGGTTCTCGGTGGTTCCCGACGGGAACGGTGGTGGTGGCTGGTGGTTTGCTACCAGCTTCTGCTGCTGCTGCTGTTGCTGCCATGCTCTGTTTCGGACGGAGAACAGAGTGAGGCAGAGAGGAGAGCTGGGGGCAGTGGGTGAAGGTGGAGGTGGTGGTTGTGTTCTCGGTGGTGGGGTTGGTGGTTGCCGGAGATGGGAGAGACGACGATGGTGGTGACGTTGGTGACTGTAATGGTGTGATATGCTGAGAAACAAGAAGGTGGTGATGTGTTTATATAGGGAGAAGAGAGTGAGAGAGGGACGACGTGGAAGGCTTATTTGCCGTGAGGAAAAAGAAGGAGAAGATGATGATGATGCTGGTGTTGATTGAGTGAGGGGGTGTGTTGTCCGAAGGAGAAGGGGGAGAGAGAGATTTTGTAGGAGGTGAGTGAAAGTGATGGAGGCGGTGATGAGGTTATTTGTCGGGGTTGTTGCCGAAGAAAACATGGAGAAGAAAATTTGGAGTTGCCAAAGAAGAAGAGACAAAGAAGGAAGAAGAAAAAATGTGGTAATTGCTTGCTTTAGAAAATTATTAGGTGTGGCAAGTACACCACTTTACGCGGTGGCTTTACCCACGTTACTAATAGAATTATTAATTTGTCCGCGCAACTATTTATAAATATTATTTTATATTTCTTAAAATTTAACGAAATAAATTACACAACTTTATTTTATATTTTTCTTTTACGACTAAATTTATATTTATTTGTCAATTTACTAGTTTACCCCTAAGTATTTTACGGGGTATTACAGTTTACTTGTTGACGTTGTGGGAACCGTGGACTTTGTAGTTGACTTAGAGTTGACCATGGACTTTGTAGTTGACTTTTATAGTTGACCTCGGAGTTTTATAGTTGACTTTCAAGTTGATCGTTTACTTCCAAGTTATGTTTTGCGTTCCCGTTGAAATTTGAGTTGACCTTTGACCTCATTTCACATAGTTGGAGACGTTTAGTGTTGACTTGTGACTTCTTAGTTGACCGTTGACTTTATTGACTTTTCGGTTATCTGCAGGAATGGGGAAAATCACTGTGCAACTCATGTGGAATGGAGTTTGGGACTTCGCCAATGGAAACTTTGTCTAGGCACGCGGGGTGAACTACAAATCGAAGACGATGGTGCTGAAACAGGAGGAAATTCCCACACTCCATAGTCTGAAGGAACGAGTTGCTTCGAGAATGGGATTGGACAAGCACCTAGCTCCATTCATAGAGTTAAGTTACATGCGACAAGGGATGGAGCAGTATGAGCCTTCAGAGATCACCGACGAAGACGATGTTTCGTTAATATTTGAGACATATGAACCAAAGGAGATCGTTCCCATGTTTGCCAAATACGACAATGACGGCTCGGTTGCAGCTGGGGGACAGTATTTGCAGAAGATGAATCCTCGCAGGGGAAATTCGGAGCTTCGTGCGTTACTTACTGATGATAGTCAGGAACATGAAGGCCCAACTTGGGAGGCTGGTTTTAACGAAACAGTGGTCTTGGTGGCGAACAACACATTTCAGGATGCAGCAGCGTTGGAAGGACCGTTTGACATGATTGTCGGGGGTGGGGAACATGAAGTCCCAACCCGGGAGGCCGGTTTTAACGAAACCGTGGTCATGGTGGGGAACAACACATGTCAGGATGCAACAACGTTGGAAGGATTGTTTGACACTAACGTCGGTGGTCCTAGTTACGAGGGTGGAAGTTTGTCGGAGGATCCCGACTTGAACGAAGATCCGAACGCTGACCCGCACGGGCCATCAAGTGGAGATGACACAACGGACGACGATGTACCGGTTAACAGGGGTCCTTGGGCCACAGGTTTACAGTATCATCCCACACTTGCGATTGAAGCCGACGCAGTTTCCAGTAACAGCAGGCCCGATGGATCTACGTTAAAGCTTGATGATTTGTTTGAATCAGCCAAGGAAATCAAGAATATCCTACGGGGTCCTGCAACTCAAAAAGGGTGGCAATGGGCAAGTGTAAAGACAGAGAGCACAAGGGTCGTTCTCAAATGTCGCGATCCTCATTGTAAGTGGTACATGGCTGCTTATAAAGGGAAACAAGAGAGATTTTTCACGGTGAAGCGATACCAAAACATTCACACTTGTTCCGCGATCACCACAAATTTCAAGCATGCGAACGTGACGGTCGATGACATCGCCTATGGAATGATTGATAGATATCGGAACGGGCGGCCTCGCCCTAGCAGACATGACATCATCGCGTACGTGAAACTTGCCTTCAAGTGCTCCGTCTCTAAATGGATATGCTACCAGTCTAGGCAGAGGGCGTTCCAGATCATTCACGGTAGCCGAGAAGAACAGTACCACCAACTCCCTGCATTCTTCTACATGTTGGAGTCTTTGAACCCTGGGTCCTACACGAAGATAGAGCGGGACGAAGAAAGCAGATTCAAGTACTGTTTCATGGGTATAAAAGCTCAGCTGGATGGAATCAAATTCATGCGACCACTAGTGGTCATCGATGCCGGTCACATGAAGAACGAGCCATTGCAGGTCGTAGTTGCGACAATGGTCGATGGACAGAGGCAATGTTATCCAATTGCTTGGGGCATAATTGACACCGAGTGCAATGAGGCCTGGGGGTGGTTCCTTCAGCAGCTGAGGCTTTTCGTCCCGAACGACAAGTATCTCACATTTCTTTCCGACAGGCATCAGGCCATTAAACACGCAGTCGCGACAGAGTACCCAAATGCACAACATGTGCTGCACATCAAGATGAACTTGATAAAGCTGTATGGCCCCGGAAAGTGGGTGAATCACTTCTGGAATGCTGCGGAGGCCGACACTATAGATAAATGCCGCAGTTTTCTTCACACATTGGCAGTGGAGCACCCTGCGAAACGTATTTTCCCAAATAATGAGAGATTGTCAATCGCGGAATACCTTATGGAAAAATGTCCTCCGGAGAAATGGAGTCGGGCGTTCTCGGTCAACACTAGATTTGACATATTCTCTTCCAATCACGCAGAATCTATGAACTCAATGTTAAAGGATGCGAGATATCATTGCGTGCTCTCGTATTGTTCATTGTGCACAGACAAATGTCTCAGTGGTTTTACGATAGGCGGACCGAAACTGGCACTTGGAACACAAAGTTGACCCCAGAGCGCGAGGCAATCATGCAGAAGAATTTTAACGACGCAAAAATGCTACAAGTCACACAGCTGGATGCACTTGAATTCCGTGTAACGGGTAGGAACCATGGCACTGCCAAAGTGTACTTCTCGGAGGGGTACTGGGTTTGTGATTGCGGCAAGTTCCAGTTGGACTGGCAACCGTGTGTCCACGCTTGTGCGTGCGCCCCAATACTTAGAAAACAACATCCTCATATGGGGATGGAAGAAGGGTTGCCTCCTTCAGACGGGCTTGTCATGTACAATTTCACGAGCAAAACCTATAGTGCGGACTTCTAGAGGAGAGCTTACGCCGGGAAAATTGAGGTTCTTCCTGATCGTATAGACTGGGATACACGTCGGATCCCACCGGAGATAAGCAACCTTGTCACTCTTTCACCAGTGAAGGTAGTGAAACGTGGAGCACCACAGACAACCAGGATACCGTCTGAAGGAGAAAAACGTAGGTATGGTACTAGGAAGCACAGGTGCTCTCGATGTGATAAGGAAGGCCATAACGTGAAGACATGCCCCACGAGGGAGGATGACCGGCTAATTACACATGATTGAAACTTGTTGCTTATTGATTGATGCTAGTTTAGTAGTTGCGGATGTAACATTTAAGTCTTTTGTAGTTGGTTTTGGTGGTTGTAATCTTATCTAGTTTAATGAAGTCCACTAAAAAAGTAAACGGTCGGTGTTGTGGTCAAACTATAGTCAACTATTCAGTGCATACTAAGTCATGCCACTTGTTTCGGCAATGTAATGTCAAAATAGAACCAAAAAGTCAAACAAAATGAATATAGATGCCATAGGGGCTTATAGCCTTATTCGGGCGCCCTAGTAAGGATACAGGGCGCCCGAATTAGGGTATTCCATGTCATTATGTCCTCCTTGTAAGCGAATTTATAATGGGCGCAAAGACTATCGTGAATTAACTTCACTTTATGTTCCACCCGCCTCTCCTTATACTCATCGGATGAGTCAAATACAAAAACACCCTTGTGTTCTAAGCTTACCACAAGCAGATAGTAGTGATGATCCCGGATGCCTATTGGGAGTGCAATCTGAAAAGCAACATAAAATATGAAGTTATTAGAATATGATTACAATACGAACTAAAATATGAAGTTATTAGAATATGATTACCATGGAGAGCTCAGATATAGAAGCATGAAGATAGTCTTCGTTTAGGTAAAATGGTAACTCTTGATCATATACTCCGAAAATTGTTATTGGTGCATAACAAATTTTCCAATCATGTTTCTTCTCTTCAGCCGTCAGAATGGCCGTCATGCACATCATCGTGTGCAAGCATTTACAACTTAGAAAATTTTCGAGAAATTAAAAACAAATGCAAGTTAAATAAAAACTTACCGAGTCTGTCATCCACTCATCGCGTGAATACTCGTACGCGTGTGAGAACGTTATCTTGTCGCCACAAGTGATGTTAACCAATACCTTTCTGTAAACAAAAATGAAGTTAAATTACACAAATGATACGATACTAATAAGAGCTAAATAAAAAGAAAATTGTAAAATGTTGATCTCTTACTGGCTAAAAATAACAAGACGTCTGGTCTTTTCTGCGTCGGTGGCGTTAGGAGGCTCGACAGTGCTCTTAGGGACCCGAGTGAAGTAGGCATGCCACCAGCACTGGTCGATGCTTGGTTCATCAGGAAATGAAACACTGATCGGTGCAACTGGTTGATCGGGACATTCACTAACAGGTTGTGCCTCGGCATTAGGCAATTCTGCGCGTTGTTCCTCGGCATGTGAGACTAATGGTGAAGTCTGACCAACGGGTTGTGCCCCTTCTTCCTCGACAGTTTGGACCAATGGTGAATCGCTAGCATCGTTAGAATCTTGTGTGCCCATCTGTCTAGCAGCACTGGTTTTGTCTGTCAACCCATCTAGCCTCTCCGTCAACCCATCTAGCCTCGCCGTCACCTCATCCAGCTTCCTCATACACGCATCGATATTCACCTTCTGCTCGTTCTTCATTCTCTGAAAAGCCATCTCCATGTTTGTCATTTGGGATATCATCGTTGTCATACCCAAATCTATTCTTGTCATTTGGGACTTCATCGAAGTCAACATACTGATAATAAGATCCATCCCATCTACCATTTCCTCAGTCCGGGCTCTCTTTCTTGGTTGTGCCTCCTCAGTTTCCTCGGACACTTCATCAGTCTCCCTTTCGCGATCCTGACGCTTCTTCGACCTTTGCTCGGCACCTACTTCCCCACTGGGTGAGGACAGGGGTGCGTCAATCATTCGATCAAAATCCTCCCGAAGGCGCTCTTCAGTCATGACATCATGTGGAGCTGCAGCAGGTGGCCTTGGAAATGGCGTTTCACTTGTTTGCTGACTCTTTTTCTGAGTTTGCTTTTTTCCCTTGGTTGTCGCCGGCCTTGGCACATCGGCCTCCCCTTCATTTGGCGGTGGCGTTTCACTTGTTTGCTTACTCTTTTTCTGAGTTTGCTTTTTCCCTGCTTTTCACTTGTTTGCTTACTCGCACCCAATTTCCTCGTCGTCTTAGTCCCCGACATCTGAAACGGTTGCATTTGAATAACTGCACCGGAGTAGACAACGCATCAGCCACCCAACTTACTCGTCAGGTCCGGAAACAAGGGAAGATACGGATTAGCTTCCATATGAGCCAAGTACCGAAGCCAGTACCAAATCTGCTCCTCTGCAGGAGTGGGGTGAAGTGTCGGGCGAACATATGTGATTGACGACACAAGCCTTTTCACTGATTCATCATCAGCCCTGACCTGTAGAGGATAGTACGCCGCCACTCTGGGAAGTACCCCTTCGTCCCTGCTAGCCAAGAGGGGTACCATCTGTGGGATTGCTTCGTAGGCCCAAGCCTGCGCGGAGAGACGAATGGCAGTAAGCATATAACATTTATAGATATAACTAACAATAAAAAATGCATAACTAACACAATTACCGTAGCAACGAAAGGGAAGGCGGTGAGCGAGTAAGTTGGTTTGGTAAAGTCGCAATGTTTCATCCCTTCGAGTAATTTTTCAAAGCATTCCATACCCCAATCGTAGGCGTTACAGAACTCAAAGTTGTTGCACTTCTGTATCACTGCGGCGGGCATCAGATCATGGCCGCCGGTGTTGTGCCATAACCTACCAATTATTGCAGCAACTAAGATCTTCACAAATCTTTCCAACATAGCCGAGTCCATCTGCTTATCAGGATCTTCGGAGTACGGGTGTTCGCTATCGATGCCTTCCAGATAATTCTCCAGTATAGTTGCATTCACTTTCCCGTACACACTCGTGAAATCGGGGCCAAACAAGGTCTGAAAAAGGGCATAATCTGCCATCCGCTCGTCGAGCTGCTCATCGTCATGAGACTTAAACACGTTAAGTCCACTATAGAGAACAAACTCTTGCAGGGAGAACCGCAGCGGGAAGGTCCCAAAGTTGAACCATATTTCTCGGTCATGAGGGTTAGTGTTAATCCGACGCTGGATAATTAAGTCGAGGAGCGTCTTCGAGAACACTTGGTCATATCGATAGTTCAAAAGCCATGCCAAGTTAGGGAGCCTCTGTCGCACTAAAAGCCTAACGTCTTCCCATCTGGTAAGCCTTGTAAACACTATCCATGACCTCTTCCGCGAACTAAACGTCAACTTATACCTCCTTAATTCGGCTCGATTAACGGCAGCGGGGAAACGACCAAGTTGGTCCAAGGAGATCAAATCCTGTCAAATAAACCAATAAGTAGTCAATTATCAATAAGTACTCAGAAAATTAGTCATAACTGTATGAACTTGTCATCTACGGGCACATACTCAAAAAACTAATCACAATTAATCACAATTTTCTCAAGTTCCCAGCACGGGCGCATACAAGCTAAAAACTTGGAAAAAAAAACACTGAGTAAGCCAAGGGGGCATACAGGGGCATCCCTGGGCATACAGGGGCGTCCTGTAAGCCCCCTTGGCTTACTAAGTCAAAAAAATTCTCAATATCCCAGTTGGGCGCATACAACATGTTCTGGAAGCCCCAACACATGAGGTATGCGCCCTAGGCTGGGAAACAAGGAACTTTTTTGATCCAGAAGCCCAGGGGCGCATACGGGGCTTCTAGGATCACACTAGACGCCCCAGTATGCGCCCCTGGGCTTCTGGGTCAAAAAAATTCTTTGTTTCCCAGATAGGGCGCATACAGCATGTTCTGGATGCCCCAACACTTGAGGTATGCGCCCAAGGCTGTGAAACAAGGAAAAATTTTGACCCAGAAGCCCAGGGGCGCATACATGGGCGCCTAGGCAGATACCAGGCGCCCCTGTGTGCGCCCCAGGGCTTCTGGGTCAAAATTTTTCCTTGTTTCACAGCTTGGGCGCATACAGCATGTTCTGGATGCCCCAACACTTGAGGTATGTGCCCTAGGCTGGAAACAAGGAAAATTTTTGACCCAGAAGCCCAGGGGCGCATACATGGGCGCATAGGCAGATACCAGGCGCCCCTGTGTGCGCCCCTGGGCTTCTGGGTCAAAATTTTTCCTTGTTTCACAGTTAGGGCGCATACAACAAGTTCTGTATACCCCAACAATAACAACTATGCGCCCCAGGCGCCCCTTGATGATTTTCAGTCAAAATTGATGTTCTTGTATACGCCCTATGTGATTAATCAGTCACATTTGATGTTCTTGTATACACCCAGTTGGTCATCAACTTGATTTTTGCATGAACGTAGTCGTGAAATTTACTGAAAAACTTGATTTCATGAACCAATTTTGCACCAAAAAATCAGCACAACATCAATTTTTTCTAACCCTAGAACATGAGTTTGATGAAGAAAACTTGAAGAGGTGAAACAAACTCACCTCTTGGTGGACATTGGCGGGTGCAGAGGGAGGAGCCGGTGCCGGTGAAGCCGCGGCCGCAGCCATTATTCTCGTCGGCGCCGGAGAAGAGGACGGAGAGAGAGTCCCTTGGCCGCCGGAGGTGAGATCTCCAAGTACTCCTTCAACAAGGGCAGTCGGAGAGGATTGGGAGGAAGCCATGAGAGCGAGAGAGTGAGAGAATCGACTGAGAGAGGGTGTTTGGTGGTGGGAGCGACGGAAAAAATGGAGGAGGAGGAGGAGGGTGTCTCGGTGGTGTGAGGGAGAGGAACGGCAGTGAGGAGAGAAAGGAAGAGAAAGAGTTGGTTCTCGGGTATAATCCCGATGCCCAGGAGAGAGAAGAGAGAAAGTTCTTTTTGAATTTTAATTTTTTTTAATATGATATATTTTTATTAGTGTAATTAGGTTATTATTTTTTGATTAGTTTCTGAAATATGGTCAAACTAAAAGACAAGAAGTCCAATGGTTAGTTTGCACCAACAAAGTGATGAATGGTTTTTTCCCCAATTTCTTCGGTTAATGATATCATGGTTTATAGTCTCAAGGCACATTCATGGCACCATGTTCATATACCATTCAGTAACTTGCCTTACATGAAGAGTCAACCTGGTCAATCCACGATTAATGTTAGACACTGGATCATCACTCTGGACACGAGTAAGCCGGGCGTGATTGTTGAATTTGATTTCCACACTGAGACGTGTCGGATCGTGCCAGGACCGAGGTTGGAACATCCCGTAGAGAATCTCAGTTGTGAGCCCTTCAGAGAATGCATTTGTGCGATGTATGTGCATAGCAAAGGAATGGTTCATTCGTGGGTTGATCTGTGGGTTATGAGAGAGTACGGAGTGGTGGAGTCGTGGGCTAAGTTGTTTTCGTTTGTTCCCAATTCGACTAAACCTGTTTATGCTCCAAAGAAAAGTCGGGGATTCTTCATCCAACATGATGGTAAATTTCTTTGGTTTGACACTGAGAATGATAACCTTTGGTATGAGTATGACCCGGAACATGTCACCAAAAATAAGTACATGAAGAATGTTGAGGTTCGTGGCTTGAAGAACTTTTCGCAGGTGGGGATCTACGTTGCAAGCCTTGTTCCTCTCCGCCATTTGAGCAAGATGAGTGATGAGAAGAAACCAAAGGAGAAAAGGAAGAATGACATGTAAGCTTCCACTGATCCTTAATTTATTTCCGTCTAGTCCACGAAATTTTTTAGGGTCTTCCATCTCGTGCTCTTATTTAGTCCTTTCCAAATTTTTCTGGTAAGCTTCCACGAAGATCTCAATTTCTGTTTCATCTAGTATTTTTTAGATGATGACGACGGCTACTCGGTCTCTGGAAAAGTTTTTTTAGTTTTGAATTATGATTATGCCCACATAATGATGCACTTGGATTGGAACATAAAGTCAGATGTTTGATTTTAACCCACATTTCAATTGCATACTCAGTCCATGGTTATCAAGTTCAATTGGTGCTTAATTATAAATATATGACGGGGTTATTGTAAATGCGCCTCCTAAATCGAACTTATTGTCATTTTGTATCTCACGAACTGACTTTCTTATGTTAGGAGTGGTTTTCTTTCAAAGGGGTTCAAGTTGGTCCTGTGAGCTTTTGGATGAACAAGGAACATAGTTGTGGAGGTAAGATCTAGATTCTGGTCATTTAATTGTTACAGCTCACAATGATTACACATGGAGTTCTCATGATGACTGTTTATGACCTTAATTATGATTTCTTGTTGCTTAGATCTCATGCATTACTAGTGGAAAGACTTAGCACTGAATTGTAGCTTGCAGTCATACTTGGAAGTCATGTGTTAACTGTTAAGTCGCATAAGAAAACTAGATTGTAGTCCCATGTTCATCTCAGTATTGTAGGATATATTGTGCCTGCATCCTGCTGTATACTTGAGGCTCTTTTGGTTCAATGTGTGTGGCAAGCAATGGAATGTTTTTTTAGGCTATTCATTCTCGTTTTCACCTGGTATATTGGCAAGTTAGCCTAGCGATATGTTTTTGAATTGCATGGACCTTTGAACAGAACAGAACACACATTTGTAACTCAACTAAGATTAACTGTTGATATGAACGTTGCATCAAACCCACAACTTGTACCAAACTTGTGGACCTGGTCAGTTATATTTGTGGAGGATCGCATAGACTTACGTAAAAACATTTCACTCAAAATTCTACTCAACATCAGAATGTGTCAACGGATCAGCATGTGGGTGCTGGAAGCCCCAGTTACCCTGTCATGGCCTTGTTGATGGAACCGTGACAAAGTTATCTTCGCCACTGGAGTGTTTACTCCGTTTATATGATTTCAATCATTAAGTAGTAGCCAATTTGTTAGTAGTCACTGTTGTGGGTTTAAAATTCCTCAGCTTCTTGGTTTGATTAGTCTTTAAACCGCCTGACACTTTGAACTAACTCTGCAGGTAGTTGTTTCAGAAGTAAACTGTCAACACCAAATATTCTCTAATTGATGTTTTGTTCGGACGCAATCAGAAAGCGCTGAAATGGGTCGACGGTGCTGCCTTTTGCCCTTTAGCAAAATTAGCTGTTTTGATGGAGTCTCTACTTAATGGGATGACTTGTAGTAGTAGTAGTAGTAGTGGTATTTCAGGCGTTTAATGACTTTGAAGTATTGTAATTTAAAAGCATCTAGATTTTGAATTTACTCTTGAACCATACGACTGTTAAGACTCTCTTGTCAGTTGTGCACACTGTCTAATGCTCAAGAGTAGTAATGATTACTCGTGAAGGTTGGTTTGATGTTCCCAGTGATACATGTCTGATTGTTCTTGAGCGCTTCCATGTAAGCATTTCTTTGATTTGTATTCATCGCTTTGGCTTTATCAGTGTATGGATTATGAGAGACTAGGGGTTGAATGAGTCAATAAGATCTTCAACCTTGTTTTGCTAGACCTGTTTATTTTCCAAGGAGAACGATATGGAATTCTCGTGGACAGATGGTAAGCTGCTTTGGTGTGATTCTGAGGATTGATAGCGATACTTGCTCCTTGGTATGACCTGGGAGTTGAAACCAAACACGATTACATGAACTAACATTGAGTTTCGGTCCCTCGATGGCCCTCGTGACGGATGCCCCTTTTCTTCATAGCTTGGCTTCCCTCTTCTCAGTCCTACAAGCTTCGTTGCCCTCCTCAATAGAATGTTGACCATTGGCTCCCAAGCTGCATTTTGCGTCTTGCTGACTCATCTTTCTACTACTTTTTCATTTTTTCACTCTACGCTTTGAGTTTGACCCCAATTGTTTAAAGCTGAAGCCCCACATCAGAAACATGAAAATGACAGAAATCATATTAACGTTGTTTCTTCTCTTTCCACTTCGACTGACTTTTTTACCCGTCGTTGGGTCACTTTGACTCGATGATTTGGATATTAAAACGATATAACTTTTTGTCAACTTTTTTATAGTATTGTAGAGTAAAGTTCAGTCTACGAGGTCATGCAGAAATTATCAAATTCGTGTATCTTTTTGCTAAGCAAATCACCGGGTCAAAGCGACACAATGAATAGTGTCAAAAAGTGAAGTAAGGTGAAATAGAAGAAACATAGGTAGTATAACATATGTTCTTGTCATAAACCAAAAACGTGAGTTAATATCGAATAGAACTGCAAATCGAACATATTTATCAACTTCCGATTCGTTGTGTCCTTGTTGCATCACTCCTTCGTGATCCACTTCTCTTATGTGCCTCATTCGTCTAGGTTCAGTACAAGTGCAACAAAAATACCAGCGAATAAGGGTTAAGGCCAGTACTTCTCTTGCTTAATAGAAAAGAGATGGCCAATTGGCCGCCGCGTCTTGTCCCACTAGGATGAAATATCTAGTCGCCACAACATCAATTGGTAAGTTGTTTTCTCATGGTTGCGTTTGCACTGCCACCTGCCTAGAATCCATGGTGAGAAATGAGCCCATGCCTGAACACGACAATAGATTATTGTGGCGGAACTCCTTATAGCTATGTTGAAAGTTCAGTTCATGTAAGAGTGTAAAAACCTTAATGAGCATCCATATACATCGATGTTTTAGCATCAAATCTCGTCCATTGGAGCAAAATGGATTAGTTAAACGTCTTGTTTGGATTAAGACCAAAGACTAAGAGCACGTTTGATGTCGGGATTGAAAATTGGGGGTACAGGGGGCCTTACAGTATTATAGGGTGTATTTGTATTAAGGGAGTATTAACTATATAGAGAGGATTATGTAACATGTTTGTTTGCACAAGTATAAATAGAGGTATTAGAACTTTAATATTAAATCTCACCTACATGGTGAGATTAGATTTTAGGCATATAAGGGGTAAAGATAACAAGGGGGGATTAAATTCCCTTTCAAATTATCCCTGCACCAAACAGTAGTTATTACCCCCTACTGATATCATTATTACTGTACCCCTTCTTTATTCTTGTATGGCTGCATCAAACATGCCCTAAGAGCATCTCGAGCAGGTGAGGCAAACATGTACTTTATGCAAAATATAAAGGACTTGGACAAAAATTCCGATCCAGTAGATCATGCATCTGCAAATGCAAAATAGATGTCATGCATCTATCTCGCCAAATTTGGCGAGAAAATTGCTTCGCCATCTTGTTTTCCTATTTTTTAGGATTATTACTATTTTTTAGGTTTGTGATTTTAGGCATAATTTGCATTAGTTTTGCACGACACTGCTGGAGATGCTCTAAGGGGTTACTAACGTCAGCAACTTAGTATTGCATGTCCAATATCGTGTTTTTTAGAAATAAAGGGGTCATGTATAAATATGTTGAACTAAGTGGGTGGGAATGCAAATTAGTTCACCCAGAGGAGACAGTGAAGCTAGTAAATTACAGAAATATCCCCAATCTCTCGTCTCGTGTACAAATTTCCGTACAACCTAATCCATGGGTAATTTTGGTAAGAAAATAACTCTCCTCGACTCGAGCGCGCACAAATGCCAAAGAAAAATATCTACTGTACGGACACTTTCAGCTGCCATAGTGCCCTTTCTTCTTCTCCTCTCTCAGTTCAAGCCCTGTGCGTGTTGTTTTGCTTCCATTTCTCCAGAAATCGGAACCTCCTCCGGCGACAATGTCGATTCCGATGGAGGTTATCGAGGACATACTCTCCCGTCTACCGGTGAAGCCCCTTCTCCGGTTCCGGTGTGTATCCCCTCGCTGGCGTGACCTAATCGACAGCCCCAACTTCGTGAAGCTCCATCTCGCTCGATCTATCGAAGCCGACAGCCACCTCAACGTCATCCTCCTCAGCCGCAACCCTAGGCCTCACGCCGCAAAACTCCAACCGTCGATTCTCTCCATAAACGCCACAGAGCTCCACCACCACCCTCTCCGAGACGAAGTAGAGTCGGAGATCCAGGTATGGGGCTCTTGCAATGGCTTAGTCCTCTTAAGCAACGAATCCAACACTCTCGCAATCTGGAACCCCTCGACTCGCGAATTTACGAAACTGCCCCACTGTAATTTCCGATACCGAAGCGATGAATTTGATATGTCTAATTACCAGTGTAGGAACAAATACGGTTTTGGTTATGATAAATGTGGTGATGATTACAAGGTTTTGAACATTATGACTGTTGATGAGAAGAGTAGTGGTGATGTTGTTAAATATATCGTCAAGGTTTACAGTCTGAGTTCGAATTCGTGGCGCAATGTCGATTTCGACCATGAATTCCATAAGTCGCCTTACATCAACAGGGAACCTGGTTATTTTGCTAGTGGGGCTTTGCATTGGGTGATGGGGCTAAAAATGGGTTTTCTGGGAGGTATTGTAGCATTTGATCTTGGCACTGAGAAATGGGCCAGTGTGCCAACCCCTTCTTGGGAACAATTGGAAGATATCCATTATAATCTGAGTCTTGGGTGTTTCAGAGATAGTATCTGCTTGGGTGTGAATTATCCGCTAGGATTTATTGAGTATTGGGTTATGAGAGAGTATGGGGTGAAATCATCTTGGAGCAAGCTTTTCTCGCTTGTTCCTTATGGTTCTAGACCTGTTTATTTTCCCAAGGGCAGTGAGGAAGTGTTTATGCAGTATAATGAGGGGCTGATCTGGTTTGACGTAGCGAATAGTAAGCCCTGGTATGAGACAGTCCTGGCTGCCCATTTCCATGGGATCGAACCCATGTACATGAAGAAAATCGAAGTTCGTGGCATGACAAGCTTTCTACGAGTTGCGGTTTACATGGAGTCCCTTGTTAGTATCCGTGGTTTTCGCAGAATGAAGAATGAAATGTAAGCTCTTTTTTACTTTGTCATGTCCTTAATTTATTTGCTGTGTTTTAAGTTTTAACCTTATGTTGCTTCCATGACTACAGCAAGAGAAAGCTATGGAAGGACTTTCAACTTCCACCAACAATGACGATCCCAACAGGAGTTCTCGAAAACATACTCTCTTGGCTTCCAGCGGAGCATCTGCTCAGATTCCGGTGTGTATCCCCTCTCTGGCGTGATATGATCGACAGCCCCTACTTCGTCAAGCTCCATCTCAATCGATCAATAGAAACAGAGGCCGACCTCAGCATCATTTTCTTCAATCCAGGCCTTCAGATTGCGAAATTTGAGGCGTTAATTTCCTCCATGGAGGCCAAAGACCTCGATCATCACCCTCTGCACCACAGCAAGGGCATAATACAGGTATGGGGCGCATGCAATGGCTTGGTTTGTTTGGGTGACTTTTCCTGGAACATTGCAGTTTGGAATCCCTCCACTCGGAAATCTGTAACATTGCCACACTCTGATTGTCAAGTCAAATTAGCAGACTACCAAATATCAGAATCAAACGGTAATTATGGTTTTGGCTATGGATTTGGGTATGATAAGTTGGGAGACGATTATAAGGTTCTGAGGATTACGGATCTTAGAAGGAACTGTTGTAAATAGCTTGTAAAAAGCTAAGAGTATTTTGTCCCACATCTTGGAAACTATAGTTATGTTCACTTTATATATGGAAACACATTAATGCTATTAAAGTGAGTTAATATATAGAGTGGTTATCCTCTACAACTCGCGCGCTGCGCGCGCGCCAGGCGCTTTAGTGGCGCTTTTGTAGGCGCACTTAGGCACTTAGGCGACGTGGCACGTGCGCGTGTGGCGTGAGTTAGTTTAACCAATAACTGTTTTTCCGTTTTATATTTTGCTGGTAGTTATGGCGGTTATTTTCGGCTGGTGAAGGGTTGTGTTGTTATAAACAGTCACAACTGTTATGAACAAACACACCCTTTCATCCATGCACTTTCGTGAACTATAAATAAGCCAAACCACAGCAGAATTTGTATCAGTTTCAAACACAGTTTCACAGAGAATTCTAGAGAGCTTCTGCAGATTGCTGGCTGTAGAACCGACGCGACTTGTTGTATCCTGGAGGGGAATCGCCAGAACCCGGCAGCATAGTGGGGGCGATTTATCCCTTAAAGAAAACGATCATCGTGCCTCAAGTCCTGTTTTCTTCCACCATCCATTATACTAGGCGTAACAATTTTAAGGGATAAATCGTACAACAATGGAGAGTGGAGGAAAGACTGCAACTTTCAAGATGATGAATCAAGACTTCGTCAAACTGGACCGGTTTGATGGCACCAATTTCACCCGTTGGCAAGACAAGTTGATGTTTCTACTCACTGCATTGAAGGTGGCATACGTTCTGGACGAAAATTTGCAGCCGATACCAGAACCAAAGGACGACGACACTGACGAATTAAAGGCGCAGCGAACGAAGAGGGAGGAGGACGAACTGGTTTGCAGAGGACACATTCTCAACACACTGTCGGATCGTTTATACGATCTATTCACATCAGAGAAGTCGCCAAGCAAAATCTGGAAGACGTTGGAGAACAAATACAAGGCTGAAAAGCAAGGATCAGATAAGTTTCTTATTAAGAAATTTTTTGATTTTACTATGGATGATAGTTCTCCCATTCTCGATCAGGTTTACGAATTCCAAATCCTCGCTAATAAACTTCGAGATCTCAAGATTGTTGTTCCTGATGAGTTGTTAGTGGGGGGTATTATTGCCAAACTTCCTGAAAGTTGGCATAAATACATGAAGGAACTTCTTCACACAACAGAAGACTTCAACCTTGAACAACTTCAGAAACATCTCCGAATCGAAGAAGAGACTCAAATCCGGAAAAGAAACCTGGCGGGTCCTTCTAGTTCTAAAGTGAACTTCGTGGATGACCAAGGTAGAGGGGGAAAGAAAAGGAAGTTCGATGAAACCGGTTCCAATCCAAACGGTGCTGCCAAGAAGAACAAGAAGAATATGAAATGTTACAATTGCGGCAAGAAGGGACACATCAAAAAGGAATGCAACAAGCCTAAGGTTCAGAATGGGAATTCCAAAGACAAGTCTAACGGAAATTCCAAACAGGCTAATGTCATTGAGAGTTCAGTTTCTGAATTAGTCGCCATGGTTTCCGACATGCATATTGGCATGATTATGGAGTTGAACATGGCGTCTGAAGATGCTTCTTATGATTGGTGGTATGACTCCGGTGCTACTGTCCATGTTTGTAACAACAGGTCGCTTTTTGTGCATTATGAAGAGACTCCCAACGAACGTGAAGTTCTTATGGGAAATCACAATGCAGCCAAGGTTCTCGGAAAGGGAAATATTCAAATCCAATTCACTTCCGGGAAGAAGTTGACCCTACAGAATGTTCTCTATGTTCCTGAAATCAAGAAGAATTTGGTGTCGGCTAATCTTCTTTGTAAGAACGGCTTTAAGGCTGTGATTGAGGCTGACAATGTAATTTTATCTAAGGCTGGCATGTTTGTTGGAAAGGGCTATGCTTGTAATGGGATGTTTAAGTTATCTATTAATGAAATAAATGCTAGTTCTATCTACATGATTGACTCTATTTCTTTATGGCATTCTCGTTTGGCGCATTTAAATTTTAGATCGTTGAAATTCATGCGAAAAGATGGTTTGATATCTTGCACTAGTAATCACGACTCTAAATGTGAAATTTGCATACAAGCGAAAATGACTAAGAAATCTTTCCCAAGTGTAGAAAGAAAATCCCAACTTCTAGAACTTGTGCATTCTGATATTTGTGAATTAAATGGCATAGTTACTAGAGGTGGTAATAGGTATTTTATAACATTTATTGATGATTGTTCTAGATATACCTATGTTTATTTGATGAAAACTAAGGATGAGGCCTTTGACAAATTTAAGTGTTATAAGGCTGAAGTTGAGAATCTCATGGAAAGGAAAATTAAAACTCTTCGTAGCGATAGAGGTGGTGAATATTTTCCTCATGAATTTTCAGCGTTTTGTGAAGAGCATGGTATTGTACATCAAACTAGTGCACCATACACGCCACAACAAAATGGTTTGGCTGAGAGGAAGAATAGGACGCTAGTGGATATGGCCAATTCTATGCTCTTGAACGCAAAATTAAAATCCTCTTTGTGGGGTGAAGCGTTACTTACCGCCTGTTATTTGCATAATAGAATTCCTTCACGGAAATCAAAAGTTTCACCATACGAAGTATGGAAAGGCAGAAAACCAAACTTGAAGTACCTTAGGGTATGGGGATGCATGGCATTTTATCGCGTTACAGACCCTAAGAGAACAAAATTAGGGCCAAGAGCTCTCAAGAGCGTGTTTGTTGGATATGCCGAAAACTCAAAGGCATATAGGTTATTGGATTTAGAATCCAATGTGATAGTGGAACCAAGGGACGTAGAATTTATTGAAAATAAATTTGTCGATGATTCCGACTCGTCAAAACCTACTCCAACAATGAATCCTGACCTATCTCTTGGAAATAAGAGAAAGTCTTCCGATGATATTGAACCTCCTCGGAGAAGTCAAAGGGCACGGAAGGAAAAAGGATTGGGCCCTGATTTTGTCTCACCTGATTCTCTTGTCTTTCTTATGGAAGGAGATAGAGAAACTGTCCTGAATAAAATTCCTATTGCACTCGATACGGAAGATGATCCAAAAACACTCGCTGAAGCTATGGCTTCTAGAGATTCAGGTTTTTGGAAAGAGGCTATAAACGACGAAATGGACTCGATATTATCAAACAATACTTGGACATTAGTTGATTTACCTCCAGGATCAAAACCAATTGGTTGTAAATGGGTGTTTAGAAGGAAGTACAATTCGGATGGGTCACTACAAACCTTTAAAGCTAGATTGGTAGCAAAAGGTTTCAAGCAGAAAGGGGGTATTGATTATTTCGATACCTATGCACCCGTGGCTAGAATAACATCCATTAGAGTGTTGATGGCACTTGCCTCCATTTTTAATTTACATGTACACCAAATGGATGTTAAAACCGCCTTCCTAAATGGTGAATTAGATGAAGAAGTGTATATGGAACAACCGGAAGGATTCGTGATGCCAAATAACGAAAAGAAGGTTTGCAAACTTGTTAAGTCCTTGTATGGGTTAAAGCAGGCACCGAAACAATGGCATGAAAAGTTCGATGCCGTTATTTTATCCCATGGATTTAAGCATAACCATGCAGACAAATGCATATATTCGAAATTTACGGATCGTTATGGTGTTATTATCTGTCTATATGTGGACGATATGCTTATTTTTGGGACTAACATGGAAGGGATTTCGGAAACTAAGAAGTATTTGACCTCCCAATTTAAGATGAAGGATCTTAATGAGGTTGATACTATCTTAGGTGTCAAAGTGAAGAAACATAGTGGGGGTTACGCTTTATGTCAATCTCATTACATAGAGAAGTTGCTTCTTAAATTCAAACATTTAGGATTTAAAGAAGCTAACTCACCTTATGATTCTTCGGTAAAATTGACTGAAAATGATGGAAGAGCGGTTGCTCAATTAGAGTATGCTAGTGTTATTGGGAGTTTGATGTATGCAATGCATTGCACTCGACCTGATATTTCCTTCGCAGTTTGTAAACTCGCAAGATACACAAGTAATCCTAGTGCCATGCATTGGAAAGCTGTTGGTAGAATTCTCGGTTATCTAAAACGGACTTCCAACCTGGGATTATTTTATAATAAGTTCCCAGCGGTATTAGAGGGTTACACAGACGCTAGTTGGATAACTGGCGCGGGTGACAATAAGGCAACTTCTGGCTGGATCTTTATGATTGGAGGAGGAGCAGTCTCTTGGGGTTCCAAGAAACAGACATGTATCTCTCATTCAACGATGGAGTCAGAATTTATTGCCTTAGCGGCTGCAGGCAAAGAAGCAGAATGGCTGAGAAATCTGCTATTGGATATAAAGTTGTGGCCACAACCGATGCCATCTATTTCTTTGTTTTGCGATAGTCAAGCTACAATGTCTAGAGCATATAATAAAGTTTATAATGGAAAATCTAGACATATTAGCTTCCGACATGAATATGTAAGACAGTTAATCTGTGATGGTATTATTACCATAGTTTATGTTCGGTCAAGCGAAAACTTGGCTGATCCGTTTACTAAGGGTCTTTGCAGAGACTTAGTAAGGAAAACATCTAGTGGAATGGGATTAAAACCTTACGATCACATGTAGCGGGAACCCAACCTTATGCTTAATTGCTAAACAAGGTTTAATGGGTAAAAACAAGTTGCATTATGATCGGGAAAACACTGATAATTTACGTACCCATTCTAGGATGATCAGTGTAATATTTACGAGGGTGAGTTAAGACTCTTAATGAAGTTCATATCTTCGAGGTAACATAGATACCAAGAAGATGAAACTTCACCTATATAAACATGAGAAGTTTAGCCGCTTCTAACAAAAGTTTTAAAGGTTTACTTTTGTAAATGTTTATGAATCCAGGATCGAGCACATGGCTTAAGGTGCTAACATAATGTGAATTACTCACCGGAACTGGATAGATTTATGTGTGTGATACTTCCGCTTCTAATTCTAGAGTTTTGGTTTAATCTGCGGACACCAAATACTTTATTAGAAATTTGAAGTATTTACACTAATTGGGGTTTAAGTCGAGAGACACCTTCTTGTATGCATAAATCTGTCACGATTGAACTGGAATTTACAAGCTAAGTGGGGGATTGTTGTAAATAGCTTGTAAAAAGCTAAGAGTATTTTGTCCCACATCTTGGAAACTATAGTTATTGTTCACTTTATATATGGAAACACATTAATGCTATTAAAGTGAGTTAATATATAGAGTGGTTATCCTCTACAACTCGCGCGCGCGCGCGCGCCAGGCGCTTTAGTGGCGCTTTTGTAGGCGCACTTAGGCACTTTGGCGACGTGGCACGTGCGCGTGTGGCGTGAGTTAGTTTAACCAATAACTGTTTTTCCGTTTTATATTTTGCTGGTAGTTATGGCGGTTATTTTCGGCTGGTGAAGGGTTGTGTTGTTATAAACAGTCACAACTGTTATGAACAAACACACCCTTTCATCCATGCACTTTCGTGAACTATAAATAAGCCAAACCACAGCAGAATTTGTATCAGTTTCAAACACAGTTTCACAGAGAATTCTAGAGAGCTTCTGCAGATTGCTGGCTGTAGAACCGACGCGACTTGTTGTATCCTGGAGGGGAATCGCCAGAACCCGGCAGCATAGTGGGGGCGATTTATCCCTTAAAGAAAACGATCATCGTGCCTCAAGTCCTGTTTTCTTCCACCATCCATTATACTAGGCGTAACAATTTTAAGGGATAAATCGTACAACAATGGAGAGTGGAGGAAAGACTGCAACTTTCAAGATGATGAATCAAGACTTCGTCAAACTGGACCGGTTTGATGGCACCAATTTCACCCGTTGGCAAGACAAGTTGATGTTTCTACTCACTGCATTGAAGGTGGCATACGTTCTGGACGAAAATTTGCAGCCGATACCAGAACCAAAGGACGACGACACTGACGAATTAAAGGCGCAGCGAACGAAGAGGGAGGAGGACGAACTGGTTTGCAGAGGACACATTCTCAACACACTGTCGGATCGTTTATACGATCTATTCACATCAGAGAAGTCGCCAAGCAAAATCTGGAAGACGTTGGAGAACAAATACAAGGCTGAAAAGCAAGGATCAGATAAGTTTCTTATTAAGAAATTTTTTGATTTTACTATGGATGATAGTTCTCCCATTCTCGATCAGGTTTACGAATTCCAAATCCTCGCTAATAAACTTCGAGATCTCAAGATTGTTGTTCCTGATGAGTTGTTAGTGGGGGGTATTATTGCCAAACTTCCTGAAAGTTGGCATAAATACATGAAGGAACTTCTTCACACAACAGAAGACTTCAACCTTGAACAACTTCAGAAACATCTCCGAATCGAAGAAGAGACTCAAATCCGGAAAAGAAACCTGGCGGGTCCTTCTAGTTCTAAAGTGAACTTCGTGGATGACCAAGGTAGAGGGGGAAAGAAAAGGAAGTTCGATGAAACCGGTTCCAATCCAAACGGTGCTGCCAAGAAGAACAAGAAGAATATGAAATGTTACAATTGCGGCAAGAAGGGACACATCAAAAAGGAATGCAACAAGCCTAAGGTTCAGAATGGGAATTCCAAAGACAAGTCTAACGGAAATTCCAAACAGGCTAATGTCATTGAGAGTTCAGTTTCTGAATTAGTCGCCATGGTTTCCGACATGCATATTGGCATGATTATGGAGTTGAACATGGCGTCTGAAGATGCTTCTTATGATTGGTGGTATGACTCCGGTGCTACTGTCCATGTTTGTAACAACAGGTCGCTTTTTGTGCATTATGAAGAGACTCCCAACGAACGTGAAGTTCTTATGGGAAATCACAATGCAGCCAAGGTTCTCGGAAAGGGAAATATTCAAATCCAATTCACTTCCGGGAAGAAGTTGACCCTACAGAATGTTCTCTATGTTCCTGAAATCAAGAAGAATTTGGTGTCGGCTAATCTTCTTTGTAAGAACGGCTTTAAGGCTGTGATTGAGGCTGACAATGTAATTTTATCTAAGGCTGGCATGTTTGTTGGAAAGGGCTATGCTTGTAATGGGATGTTTAAGTTATCTATTAATGAAATAAATGCTAGTTCTATCTACATGATTGACTCTATTTCTTTATGGCATTCTCGTTTGGCGCATTTAAATTTTAGATCGTTGAAATTCATGCGAAAAGATGGTTTGATATCTTGCACTAGTAATCACGACTCTAAATGTGAAATTTGCATACAAGCGAAAATGACTAAGAAATCTTTCCCAAGTGTAGAAAGAAAATCCCAACTTCTAGAACTTGTGCATTCTGATATTTGTGAATTAAATGGCATAGTTACTAGAGGTGGTAATAGGTATTTTATAACATTTATTGATGATTGTTCTAGATATACCTATGTTTATTTGATGAAAACTAAGGATGAGGCCTTTGACAAATTTAAGTGTTATAAGGCTGAAGTTGAGAATCTCATGGAAAGGAAAATTAAAACTCTTCGTAGCGATAGAGGTGGTGAATATTTTCCTCATGAATTTTCAGCGTTTTGTGAAGAGCATGGTATTGTACATCAAACTAGTGCACCATACACGCCACAACAAAATGGTTTGGCTGAGAGGAAGAATAGGACGCTAGTGGATATGGCCAATTCTATGCTCTTGAACGCAAAATTAAAATCCTCTTTGTGGGGTGAAGCGTTACTTACCGCCTGTTATTTGCATAATAGAATTCCTTCACGGAAATCAAAAGTTTCACCATACGAAGTATGGAAAGGCAGAAAACCAAACTTGAAGTACCTTAGGGTATGGGGATGCATGGCATTTTATCGCGTTACAGACCCTAAGAGAACAAAATTAGGGCCAAGAGCTCTCAAGAGCGTGTTTGTTGGATATGCCGAAAACTCAAAGGCATATAGGTTATTGGATTTAGAATCCAATGTGATAGTGGAACCAAGGGACGTAGAATTTATTGAAAATAAATTTGTCGATGATTCCGACTCGTCAAAACCTACTCCAACAATGAATCCTGACCTATCTCTTGGAAATAAGAGAAAGTCTTCCGATGATATTGAACCTCCTCGGAGAAGTCAAAGGGCACGGAAGGAAAAAGGATTGGGCCCTGATTTTGTCTCACCTGATTCTCTTGTCTTTCTTATGGAAGGAGATAGAGAAACTGTCCTGAATAAAATTCCTATTGCACTCGATACGGAAGATGATCCAAAAACACTCGCTGAAGCTATGGCTTCTAGAGATTCAGGTTTTTGGAAAGAGGCTATAAACGACGAAATGGACTCGATATTATCAAACAATACTTGGACATTAGTTGATTTACCTCCAGGATCAAAACCAATTGGTTGTAAATGGGTGTTTAGAAGGAAGTACAATTCGGATGGGTCACTACAAACCTTTAAAGCTAGATTGGTAGCAAAAGGTTTCAAGCAGAAAGGGGGTATTGATTATTTCGATACCTATGCACCCGTGGCTAGAATAACATCCATTAGAGTGTTGATGGCACTTGCCTCCATTTTTAATTTACATGTACACCAAATGGATGTTAAAACCGCCTTCCTAAATGGTGAATTAGATGAAGAAGTGTATATGGAACAACCGGAAGGATTCGTGATGCCAAATAACGAAAAGAAGGTTTGCAAACTTGTTAAGTCCTTGTATGGGTTAAAGCAGGCACCGAAACAATGGCATGAAAAGTTCGATGCCGTTATTTTATCCCATGGATTTAAGCATAACCATGCAGACAAATGCATATATTCGAAATTTACGGATCGTTATGGTGTTATTATCTGTCTATATGTGGACGATATGCTTATTTTTGGGACTAACATGGAAGGGATTTCGGAAACTAAGAAGTATTTGACCTCCCAATTTAAGATGAAGGATCTTAATGAGGTTGATACTATCTTAGGTGTCAAAGTGAAGAAACATAGTGGGGGTTACGCTTTATGTCAATCTCATTACATAGAGAAGTTGCTTCTTAAATTCAAACATTTAGGATTTAAAGAAGCTAACTCACCTTATGATTCTTCGGTAAAATTGACTGAAAATGATGGAAGAGCGGTTGCTCAATTAGAGTATGCTAGTGTTATTGGGAGTTTGATGTATGCAATGCATTGCACTCGACCTGATATTTCCTTCGCAGTTTGTAAACTCGCAAGATACACAAGTAATCCTAGTGCCATGCATTGGAAAGCTGTTGGTAGAATTCTCGGTTATCTAAAACGGACTTCCAACCTGGGATTATTTTATAATAAGTTCCCAGCGGTATTAGAGGGTTACACAGACGCTAGTTGGATAACTGGCGCGGGTGACAATAAGGCAACTTCTGGCTGGATCTTTATGATTGGAGGAGGAGCAGTCTCTTGGGGTTCCAAGAAACAGACATGTATCTCTCATTCAACGATGGAGTCAGAATTTATTGCCTTAGCGGCTGCAGGCAAAGAAGCAGAATGGCTGAGAAATCTGCTATTGGATATAAAGTTGTGGCCACAACCGATGCCATCTATTTCTTTGTTTTGCGATAGTCAAGCTACAATGTCTAGAGCATATAATAAAGTTTATAATGGAAAATCTAGACATATTAGCTTCCGACATGAATATGTAAGACAGTTAATCTGTGATGGTATTATTACCATAGTTTATGTTCGGTCAAGCGAAAACTTGGCTGATCCGTTTACTAAGGGTCTTTGCAGAGACTTAGTAAGGAAAACATCTAGTGGAATGGGATTAAAACCTTACGATCACATGTAGCGGGAACCCAACCTTATGCTTAATTGCTAAACAAGGTTTAATGGGTAAAAACAAGTTGCATTATGATCGGGAAAACACTGATAATTTACGTACCCATTCTAGGATGATCAGTGTAATATTTACGAGGGTGAGTTAAGACTCTTAATGAAGTTCATATCTTCGAGGTAACATAGATACCAAGAAGATGAAACTTCACCTATATAAACATGAGAAGTTTAGCCGCTTCTAACAAAAGTTTTAAAGGTTTACTTTTGTAAATGTTTATGAATCCAGGATCGAGCACATGGCTTAAGGTGCTAACATAATGTGAATTACTCACCGGAACTGGATAGATTTATGTGTGTGATACTTCCGCTTCTAATTCTAGAGTTTTGGTTTAATCTGCGGACACCAAATACTTTATTAGAAATTTGAAGTATTTACACTAATTGGGGTTTAAGTCGAGAGACACCTTCTTGTATGCATAAATCTGTCACGATTGAACTGGAATTTACAAGCTAAGTGGGGGATTGTTGTAAATAGCTTGTAAAAAGCTAAGAGTATTTTGTCCCACATCTTGGAAACTATAGTTATTGTTCACTTTATATATGGAAACACATTAATGCTATTAAAGTGAGTTAATATATAGAGTGGTTATCCTCTACAACTCGCGCGCGCGCGCGCGCCAGGCGCTTTAGTGGCGCTTTTGTAGGCGCACTTAGGCACTTTGGCGACGTGGCACGTGCGCGTGTGGCGTGAGTTAGTTTAACCAATAACTGTTTTTCCGTTTTATATTTTGCTGGTAGTTATGGCGGTTATTTTCGGCTGGTGAAGGGTTGTGTTGTTATAAACAGTCACAACTGTTATGAACAAACACACCCTTTCATCCATGCACTTTCGTGAACTATAAATAAGCCAAACCACAGCAGAATTTGTATCAGTTTCAAACACAGTTTCACAGAGAATTCTAGAGAGCTTCTGCAGATTGCTGGCTGTAGAACCGACGCGACTTGTTGTATCCTGGAGGGGAATCGCCAGAACCCGGCAGCATAGTGGGGGCGATTTATCCCTTAAAGAAAACGATCATCGTGCCTCAAGTCCTGTTTTCTTCCACCATCCATTATACTAGGCGTAACAATTTTAAGGGATAAATCGTACAACAATGGAGAGTGGAGGAAAGACTGCAACTTTCAAGATGATGAATCAAGACTTCGTCAAACTGGACCGGTTTGATGGCACCAATTTCACCCGTTGGCAAGACAAGTTGATGTTTCTACTCACTGCATTGAAGGTGGCATACGTTCTGGACGAAAATTTGCAGCCGATACCAGAACCAAAGGACGACGACACTGACGAATTAAAGGCGCAGCGAACGAAGAGGGAGGAGGACGAACTGGTTTGCAGAGGACACATTCTCAACACACTGTCGGATCGTTTATACGATCTATTCACATCAGAGAAGTCGCCAAGCAAAATCTGGAAGACGTTGGAGAACAAATACAAGGCTGAAAAGCAAGGATCAGATAAGTTTCTTATTAAGAAATTTTTTGATTTTACTATGGATGATAGTTCTCCCATTCTCGATCAGGTTTACGAATTCCAAATCCTCGCTAATAAACTTCGAGATCTCAAGATTGTTGTTCCTGATGAGTTGTTAGTGGGGGGTATTATTGCCAAACTTCCTGAAAGTTGGCATAAATACATGAAGGAACTTCTTCACACAACAGAAGACTTCAACCTTGAACAACTTCAGAAACATCTCCGAATCGAAGAAGAGACTCAAATCCGGAAAAGAAACCTGGCGGGTCCTTCTAGTTCTAAAGTGAACTTCGTGGATGACCAAGGTAGAGGGGGAAAGAAAAGGAAGTTCGATGAAACCGGTTCCAATCCAAACGGTGCTGCCAAGAAGAACAAGAAGAATATGAAATGTTACAATTGCGGCAAGAAGGGACACATCAAAAAGGAATGCAACAAGCCTAAGGTTCAGAATGGGAATTCCAAAGACAAGTCTAACGGAAATTCCAAACAGGCTAATGTCATTGAGAGTTCAGTTTCTGAATTAGTCGCCATGGTTTCCGACATGCATATTGGCATGATTATGGAGTTGAACATGGCGTCTGAAGATGCTTCTTATGATTGGTGGTATGACTCCGGTGCTACTGTCCATGTTTGTAACAACAGGTCGCTTTTTGTGCATTATGAAGAGACTCCCAACGAACGTGAAGTTCTTATGGGAAATCACAATGCAGCCAAGGTTCTCGGAAAGGGAAATATTCAAATCCAATTCACTTCCGGGAAGAAGTTGACCCTACAGAATGTTCTCTATGTTCCTGAAATCAAGAAGAATTTGGTGTCGGCTAATCTTCTTTGTAAGAACGGCTTTAAGGCTGTGATTGAGGCTGACAATGTAATTTTATCTAAGGCTGGCATGTTTGTTGGAAAGGGCTATGCTTGTAATGGGATGTTTAAGTTATCTATTAATGAAATAAATGCTAGTTCTATCTACATGATTGACTCTATTTCTTTATGGCATTCTCGTTTGGCGCATTTAAATTTTAGATCGTTGAAATTCATGCGAAAAGATGGTTTGATATCTTGCACTAGTAATCACGACTCTAAATGTGAAATTTGCATACAAGCGAAAATGACTAAGAAATCTTTCCCAAGTGTAGAAAGAAAATCCCAACTTCTAGAACTTGTGCATTCTGATATTTGTGAATTAAATGGCATAGTTACTAGAGGTGGTAATAGGTATTTTATAACATTTATTGATGATTGTTCTAGATATACCTATGTTTATTTGATGAAAACTAAGGATGAGGCCTTTGACAAATTTAAGTGTTATAAGGCTGAAGTTGAGAATCTCATGGAAAGGAAAATTAAAACTCTTCGTAGCGATAGAGGTGGTGAATATTTTCCTCATGAATTTTCAGCGTTTTGTGAAGAGCATGGTATTGTACATCAAACTAGTGCACCATACACGCCACAACAAAATGGTTTGGCTGAGAGGAAGAATAGGACGCTAGTGGATATGGCCAATTCTATGCTCTTGAACGCAAAATTAAAATCCTCTTTGTGGGGTGAAGCGTTACTTACCGCCTGTTATTTGCATAATAGAATTCCTTCACGGAAATCAAAAGTTTCACCATACGAAGTATGGAAAGGCAGAAAACCAAACTTGAAGTACCTTAGGGTATGGGGATGCATGGCATTTTATCGCGTTACAGACCCTAAGAGAACAAAATTAGGGCCAAGAGCTCTCAAGAGCGTGTTTGTTGGATATGCCGAAAACTCAAAGGCATATAGGTTATTGGATTTAGAATCCAATGTGATAGTGGAACCAAGGGACGTAGAATTTATTGAAAATAAATTTGTCGATGATTCCGACTCGTCAAAACCTACTCCAACAATGAATCCTGACCTATCTCTTGGAAATAAGAGAAAGTCTTCCGATGATATTGAACCTCCTCGGAGAAGTCAAAGGGCACGGAAGGAAAAAGGATTGGGCCCTGATTTTGTCTCACCTGATTCTCTTGTCTTTCTTATGGAAGGAGATAGAGAAACTGTCCTGAATAAAATTCCTATTGCACTCGATACGGAAGATGATCCAAAAACACTCGCTGAAGCTATGGCTTCTAGAGATTCAGGTTTTTGGAAAGAGGCTATAAACGACGAAATGGACTCGATATTATCAAACAATACTTGGACATTAGTTGATTTACCTCCAGGATCAAAACCAATTGGTTGTAAATGGGTGTTTAGAAGGAAGTACAATTCGGATGGGTCACTACAAACCTTTAAAGCTAGATTGGTAGCAAAAGGTTTCAAGCAGAAAGGGGGTATTGATTATTTCGATACCTATGCACCCGTGGCTAGAATAACATCCATTAGAGTGTTGATGGCACTTGCCTCCATTTTTAATTTACATGTACACCAAATGGATGTTAAAACCGCCTTCCTAAATGGTGAATTAGATGAAGAAGTGTATATGGAACAACCGGAAGGATTCGTGATGCCAAATAACGAAAAGAAGGTTTGCAAACTTGTTAAGTCCTTGTATGGGTTAAAGCAGGCACCGAAACAATGGCATGAAAAGTTCGATGCCGTTATTTTATCCCATGGATTTAAGCATAACCATGCAGACAAATGCATATATTCGAAATTTACGGATCGTTATGGTGTTATTATCTGTCTATATGTGGACGATATGCTTATTTTTGGGACTAACATGGAAGGGATTTCGGAAACTAAGAAGTATTTGACCTCCCAATTTAAGATGAAGGATCTTAATGAGGTTGATACTATCTTAGGTGTCAAAGTGAAGAAACATAGTGGGGGTTACGCTTTATGTCAATCTCATTACATAGAGAAGTTGCTTCTTAAATTCAAACATTTAGGATTTAAAGAAGCTAACTCACCTTATGATTCTTCGGTAAAATTGACTGAAAATGATGGAAGAGCGGTTGCTCAATTAGAGTATGCTAGTGTTATTGGGAGTTTGATGTATGCAATGCATTGCACTCGACCTGATATTTCCTTCGCAGTTTGTAAACTCGCAAGATACACAAGTAATCCTAGTGCCATGCATTGGAAAGCTGTTGGTAGAATTCTCGGTTATCTAAAACGGACTTCCAACCTGGGATTATTTTATAATAAGTTCCCAGCGGTATTAGAGGGTTACACAGACGCTAGTTGGATAACTGGCGCGGGTGACAATAAGGCAACTTCTGGCTGGATCTTTATGATTGGAGGAGGAGCAGTCTCTTGGGGTTCCAAGAAACAGACATGTATCTCTCATTCAACGATGGAGTCAGAATTTATTGCCTTAGCGGCTGCAGGCAAAGAAGCAGAATGGCTGAGAAATCTGCTATTGGATATAAAGTTGTGGCCACAACCGATGCCATCTATTTCTTTGTTTTGCGATAGTCAAGCTACAATGTCTAGAGCATATAATAAAGTTTATAATGGAAAATCTAGACATATTAGCTTCCGACATGAATATGTAAGACAGTTAATCTGTGATGGTATTATTACCATAGTTTATGTTCGGTCAAGCGAAAACTTGGCTGATCCGTTTACTAAGGGTCTTTGCAGAGACTTAGTAAGGAAAACATCTAGTGGAATGGGATTAAAACCTTACGATCACATGTAGCGGGAACCCAACCTTATGCTTAATTGCTAAACAAGGTTTAATGGGTAAAAACAAGTTGCATTATGATCGGGAAAACACTGATAATTTACGTACCCATTCTAGGATGATCAGTGTAATATTTACGAGGGTGAGTTAAGACTCTTAATGAAGTTCATATCTTCGAGGTAACATAGATACCAAGAAGATGAAACTTCACCTATATAAACATGAGAAGTTTAGCCGCTTCTAACAAAAGTTTTAAAGGTTTACTTTTGTAAATGTTTATGAATCCAGGATCGAGCACATGGCTTAAGGTGCTAACATAATGTGAATTACTCACCGGAACTGGATAGATTTATGTGTGTGATACTTCCGCTTCTAATTCTAGAGTTTTGGTTTAATCTGCGGACACCAAATACTTTATTAGAAATTTGAAGTATTTACACTAATTGGGGTTTAAGTCGAGAGACACCTTCTTGTATGCATAAATCTGTCACGATTGAACTGGAATTTACAAGCTAAGTGGGGGATTGTTGTAAATAGCTTGTAAAAAGCTAAGAGTATTTTGTCCCACATCTTGGAAACTATAGTTATTGTTCACTTTATATATGGAAACACATTAATGCTATTAAAGTGAGTTAATATATAGAGTGGTTATCCTCTACAACTCGCGCGCGCGCGCGCGCCAGGCGCTTTAGTGGCGCTTTTGTAGGCGCACTTAGGCACTTTGGCGACGTGGCACGTGCGCGTGTGGCGTGAGTTAGTTTAACCAATAACTGTTTTTCCGTTTTATATTTTGCTGGTAGTTATGGCGGTTATTTTCGGCTGGTGAAGGGTTGTGTTGTTATAAACAGTCACAACTGTTATGAACAAACACACCCTTTCATCCATGCACTTTCGTGAACTATAAATAAGCCAAACCACAGCAGAATTTGTATCAGTTTCAAACACAGTTTCACAGAGAATTCTAGAGAGCTTCTGCAGATTGCTGGCTGTAGAACCGACGCGACTTGTTGTATCCTGGAGGGGAATCGCCAGAACCCGGCAGCATAGTGGGGGCGATTTATCCCTTAAAGAAAACGATCATCGTGCCTCAAGTCCTGTTTTCTTCCACCATCCATTATACTAGGCGTAACAATTTTAAGGGATAAATCGTACAACAATGGAGAGTGGAGGAAAGACTGCAACTTTCAAGATGATGAATCAAGACTTCGTCAAACTGGACCGGTTTGATGGCACCAATTTCACCCGTTGGCAAGACAAGTTGATGTTTCTACTCACTGCATTGAAGGTGGCATACGTTCTGGACGAAAATTTGCAGCCGATACCAGAACCAAAGGACGACGACACTGACGAATTAAAGGCGCAGCGAACGAAGAGGGAGGAGGACGAACTGGTTTGCAGAGGACACATTCTCAACACACTGTCGGATCGTTTATACGATCTATTCACATCAGAGAAGTCGCCAAGCAAAATCTGGAAGACGTTGGAGAACAAATACAAGGCTGAAAAGCAAGGATCAGATAAGTTTCTTATTAAGAAATTTTTTGATTTTACTATGGATGATAGTTCTCCCATTCTCGATCAGGTTTACGAATTCCAAATCCTCGCTAATAAACTTCGAGATCTCAAGATTGTTGTTCCTGATGAGTTGTTAGTGGGGGGTATTATTGCCAAACTTCCTGAAAGTTGGCATAAATACATGAAGGAACTTCTTCACACAACAGAAGACTTCAACCTTGAACAACTTCAGAAACATCTCCGAATCGAAGAAGAGACTCAAATCCGGAAAAGAAACCTGGCGGGTCCTTCTAGTTCTAAAGTGAACTTCGTGGATGACCAAGGTAGAGGGGGAAAGAAAAGGAAGTTCGATGAAACCGGTTCCAATCCAAACGGTGCTGCCAAGAAGAACAAGAAGAATATGAAATGTTACAATTGCGGCAAGAAGGGACACATCAAAAAGGAATGCAACAAGCCTAAGGTTCAGAATGGGAATTCCAAAGACAAGTCTAACGGAAATTCCAAACAGGCTAATGTCATTGAGAGTTCAGTTTCTGAATTAGTCGCCATGGTTTCCGACATGCATATTGGCATGATTATGGAGTTGAACATGGCGTCTGAAGATGCTTCTTATGATTGGTGGTATGACTCCGGTGCTACTGTCCATGTTTGTAACAACAGGTCGCTTTTTGTGCATTATGAAGAGACTCCCAACGAACGTGAAGTTCTTATGGGAAATCACAATGCAGCCAAGGTTCTCGGAAAGGGAAATATTCAAATCCAATTCACTTCCGGGAAGAAGTTGACCCTACAGAATGTTCTCTATGTTCCTGAAATCAAGAAGAATTTGGTGTCGGCTAATCTTCTTTGTAAGAACGGCTTTAAGGCTGTGATTGAGGCTGACAATGTAATTTTATCTAAGGCTGGCATGTTTGTTGGAAAGGGCTATGCTTGTAATGGGATGTTTAAGTTATCTATTAATGAAATAAATGCTAGTTCTATCTACATGATTGACTCTATTTCTTTATGGCATTCTCGTTTGGCGCATTTAAATTTTAGATCGTTGAAATTCATGCGAAAAGATGGTTTGATATCTTGCACTAGTAATCACGACTCTAAATGTGAAATTTGCATACAAGCGAAAATGACTAAGAAATCTTTCCCAAGTGTAGAAAGAAAATCCCAACTTCTAGAACTTGTGCATTCTGATATTTGTGAATTAAATGGCATAGTTACTAGAGGTGGTAATAGGTATTTTATAACATTTATTGATGATTGTTCTAGATATACCTATGTTTATTTGATGAAAACTAAGGATGAGGCCTTTGACAAATTTAAGTGTTATAAGGCTGAAGTTGAGAATCTCATGGAAAGGAAAATTAAAACTCTTCGTAGCGATAGAGGTGGTGAATATTTTCCTCATGAATTTTCAGCGTTTTGTGAAGAGCATGGTATTGTACATCAAACTAGTGCACCATACACGCCACAACAAAATGGTTTGGCTGAGAGGAAGAATAGGAAGCTAGTGGATATGGCCAATTCTATGCTCTTGAACGCAAAATTAAAATCCTCTTTGTGGGGTGAAGCGTTACTTACCGCCTGTTATTTGCATAATAGAATTCCTTCACGGAAATCAAAAGTTTCACCATACGAAGTATGGAAAGGCAGAAAACCAAACTTGAAGTACCTTAGGGTATGGGGATGCATGGCATTTTATCGCGTTACAGACCCTAAGAGAACAAAATTAGGGCCAAGAGCTCTCAAGAGCGTGTTTGTTGGATATGCCGAAAACTCAAAGGCATATAGGTTATTGGATTTAGAATCCAATGTGATAGTGGAACCAAGGGACGTAGAATTTATTGAAAATAAATTTGTCGATGATTCCGACTCGTCAAAACCTACTCCAACAATGAATCCTGACCTATCTCTTGGAAATAAGAGAAAGTCTTCCGATGATATTGAACCTCCTCGGAGAAGTCAAAGGGCACGGAAGGAAAAAGGATTGGGCCCTGATTTTGTCTCACCTGATTCTCTTGTCTTTCTTATGGAAGGAGATAGAGAAACTGTCCTGAATAAAATTCCTATTGCACTCGATACGGAAGATGATCCAAAAACACTCGCTGAAGCTATGGCTTCTAGAGATTCAGGTTTTTGGAAAGAGGCTATAAACGACGAAATGGACTCGATATTATCAAACAATACTTGGACATTAGTTGATTTACCTCCAGGATCAAAACCAATTGGTTGTAAATGGGTGTTTAGAAGGAAGTACAATTCGGATGGGTCACTACAAACCTTTAAAGCTAGATTGGTAGCAAAAGGTTTCAAGCAGAAAGGGGGTATTGATTATTTCGATACCTATGCACCCGTGGCTAGAATAACATCCATTAGAGTGTTGATGGCACTTGCCTCCATTTTTAATTTACATGTACACCAAATGGATGTTAAAACCGCCTTCCTAAATGGTGAATTAGATGAAGAAGTGTATATGGAACAACCGGAAGGATTCGTGATGCCAAATAACGAAAAGAAGGTTTGCAAACTTGTTAAGTCCTTGTATGGGTTAAAGCAGGCACCGAAACAATGGCATGAAAAGTTCGATGCCGTTATTTTATCCCATGGATTTAAGCATAACCATGCAGACAAATGCATATATTCGAAATTTACGGATCGTTATGGTGTTATTATCTGTCTATATGTGGACGATATGCTTATTTTTGGGACTAACATGGAAGGGATTTCGGAAACTAAGAAGTATTTGACCTCCCAATTTAAGATGAAGGATCTTAATGAGGTTGATACTATCTTAGGTGTCAAAGTGAAGAAACATAGTGGGGGTTACGCTTTATGTCAATCTCATTACATAGAGAAGTTGCTTCTTAAATTCAAACATTTAGGATTTAAAGAAGCTAACTCACCTTATGATTCTTCGGTAAAATTGACTGAAAATGATGGAAGAGCGGTTGCTCAATTAGAGTATGCTAGTGTTATTGGGAGTTTGATGTATGCAATGCATTGCACTCGACCTGATATTTCCTTCGCAGTTTGTAAACTCGCAAGATACACAAGTAATCCTAGTGCCATGCATTGGAAAGCTGTTGGTAGAATTCTCGGTTATCTAAAACGGACTTCCAACCTGGGATTATTTTATAATAAGTTCCCAGCGGTATTAGAGGGTTACACAGACGCTAGTTGGATAACTGGCGCGGGTGACAATAAGGCAACTTCTGGCTGGATCTTTATGATTGGAGGAGGAGCAGTCTCTTGGGGTTCCAAGAAACAGACATGTATCTCTCATTCAACGATGGAGTCAGAATTTATTGCCTTAGCGGCTGCAGGCAAAGAAGCAGAATGGCTGAGAAATCTGCTATTGGATATAAAGTTGTGGCCACAACCGATGCCATCTATTTCTTTGTTTTGCGATAGTCAAGCTACAATGTCTAGAGCATATAATAAAGTTTATAATGGAAAATCTAGACATATTAGCTTCCGACATGAATATGTAAGACAGTTAATCTGTGATGGTATTATTACCATAGTTTATGTTCGGTCAAGCGAAAACTTGGCTGATCCGTTTACTAAGGGTCTTTGCAGAGACTTAGTAAGGAAAACATCTAGTGGAATGGGATTAAAACCTTACGATCACATGTAGCGGGAACCCAACCTTATGCTTAATTGCTAAACAAGGTTTAATGGGTAAAAACAAGTTGCATTATGATCGGGAAAACACTGATAATTTACGTACCCATTCTAGGATGATCAGTGTAATATTTACGAGGGTGAGTTAAGACTCTTAATGAAGTTCATATCTTCGAGGTAACATAGATACCAAGAAGATGAAACTTCACCTATATAAACATGAGAAGTTTAGCCGCTTCTAACAAAAGTTTTAAAGGTTTACTTTTGTAAATGTTTATGAATCCAGGATCGAGCACATGGCTTAAGGTGCTAACATAATGTGAATTACTCACCGGAACTGGATAGATTTATGTGTGTGATACTTCCGCTTCTAATTCTAGAGTTTTGGTTTAATCTGCGGACACCAAATACTTTATTAGAAATTTGAAGTATTTACACTAATTGGGGTTTAAGTCGAGAGACACCTTCTTGTATGCATAAATCTGTCACGATTGAACTGGAATTTACAAGCTAAGTGGGGGATTGTTGTAAATAGCTTGTAAAAAGCTAAGAGTATTTTGTCCCACATCTTGGAAACTATAGTTATTGTTCACTTTATATATGGAAACACATTAATGCTATTAAAGTGAGTTAATATATAGAGTGGTTATCCTCTACAACTCGCGCGCGCGCGCGCGCCAGGCGCTTTAGTGGCGCTTTTGTAGGCGCACTTAGGCACTTTGGCGACGTGGCACGTGCGCGTGTGGCGTGAGTTAGTTTAACCAATAACTGTTTTTCCGTTTTATATTTTGCTGGTAGTTATGGCGGTTATTTTCGGCTGGTGAAGGGTTGTGTTGTTATAAACAGTCACAACTGTTATGAACAAACACACCCTTTCATCCATGCACTTTCGTGAACTATAAATAAGCCAAACCACAGCAGAATTTGTATCAGTTTCAAACACAGTTTCACAGAGAATTCTAGAGAGCTTCTGCAGATTGCTGGCTGTAGAACCGACGCGACTTGTTGTATCCTGGAGGGGAATCGCCAGAACCCGGCAGCATAGTGGGGGCGATTATCCCTTAAAGAAAACGATCATCGTGCCTCAAGTCCTGTTTTCTTCCACCATCCATTATACTAGGCGTAACAATTTTAAGGGATAAATCGTACAACAATGGAGAGTGGA
The DNA here is from genome assembly GCA_023055425.1 of Linanthus parryae. Taxonomy (NCBI): domain Eukaryota; kingdom Viridiplantae; phylum Streptophyta; class Magnoliopsida; order Ericales; family Polemoniaceae; genus Linanthus; species Linanthus parryae. Next base: position 770,057 of record JALGPY010000050.1, read on the forward strand.
GGAAAGACTGCAACTTTCAAGATGATGAATCAAGACTTCGTCAAACTGGACCGGTTTGATGGCACCAATTTCACCCGTTGGCAAGACAAGTTGATGTTTCTACTCACTGCATTGAAGGTGGCATACGTTCTGGACGAAAATTTGCAGCCGATACCAGAACCAAAGGACGACGACACTGACGAATTAAAGGCGCAGCGAACGAAGAGGGAGGAGGACGAACTGGTTTGCAGAGGACACATTCTCAACACACTGTCGGATCGTTTATACGATCTATTCACATCAGAGAAGTCGCCAAGCAAAATCTGGAAGACGTTGGAGAACAAATACAAGGCTGAAAAGCAAGGATCAGATAAGTTTCTTATTAAGAAATTTTTTGATTTTACTATGGATGATAGTTCTCCCATTCTCGATCAGGTTTACGAATTCCAAATCCTCGCTAATAAACTTCGAGATCTCAAGATTGTTGTTCCTGATGAGTTGTTAGTGGGGGGTATTATTGCCAAACTTCCTGAAAGTTGGCATAAATACATGAAGGAACTTCTTCACACAACAGAAGACTTCAACCTTGAACAACTTCAGAAACATCTCCGAATCGAAGAAGAGACTCAAATCCGGAAAAGAAACCTGGCGGGTCCTTCTAGTTCTAAAGTGAACTTCGTGGATGACCAAGGTAGAGGGGGAAAGAAAAGGAAGTTCGATGAAACCGGTTCCAATCCAAACGGTGCTGCCAAGAAGAACAAGAAGAATATGAAATGTTACAATTGCGGCAAGAAGGGACACATCAAAAAGGAATGCAACAAGCCTAAGGTTCAGAATGGGAATTCCAAAGACAAGTCTAACGGAAATTCCAAACAGGCTAATGTCATTGAGAGTTCAGTTTCTGAATTAGTCGCCATGGTTTCCGACATGCATATTGGCATGATTATGGAGTTGAACATGGCGTCTGAAGATGCTTCTTATGATTGGTGGTATGACTCCGGTGCTACTGTCCATGTTTGTAACAACAGGTCGCTTTTTGTGCATTATGAAGAGACTCCCAACGAACGTGAAGTTCTTATGGGAAATCACAATGCAGCCAAGGTTCTCGGAAAGGGAAATATTCAAATCCAATTCACTTCCGGGAAGAAGTTGACCCTACAGAATGTTCTCTATGTTCCTGAAATCAAGAAGAATTTGGTGTCGGCTAATCTTCTTTGTAAGAACGGCTTTAAGGCTGTGATTGAGGCTGACAATGTAATTTTATCTAAGGCTGGCATGTTTGTTGGAAAGGGCTATGCTTGTAATGGGATGTTTAAGTTATCTATTAATGAAATAAATGCTAGTTCTATCTACATGATTGACTCTATTTCTTTATGGCATTCTCGTTTGGCGCATTTAAATTTTAGATCGTTGAAATTCATGCGAAAAGATGGTTTGATATCTTGCACTAGTAATCACGACTCTAAATGTGAAATTTGCATACAAGCGAAAATGACTAAGAAATCTTTCCCAAGTGTAGAAAGAAAATCCCAACTTCTAGAACTTGTGCATTCTGATATTTGTGAATTAAATGGCATAGTTACTAGAGGTGGTAATAGGTATTTTATAACATTTATTGATGATTGTTCTAGATATACCTATGTTTATTTGATGAAAACTAAGGATGAGGCCTTTGACAAATTTAAGTGTTATAAGGCTGAAGTTGAGAATCTCATGGAAAGGAAAATTAAAACTCTTCGTAGCGATAGAGGTGGTGAATATTTTCCTCATGAATTTTCAGCGTTTTGTGAAGAGCATGGTATTGTACATCAAACTAGTGCACCATACACGCCACAACAAAATGGTTTGGCTGAGAGGAAGAATAGGACGCTAGTGGATATGGCCAATTCTATGCTCTTGAACGCAAAATTAAAATCCTCTTTGTGGGGTGAAGCGTTACTTACCGCCTGTTATTTGCATAATAGAATTCCTTCACGGAAATCAAAAGTTTCACCATACGAAGTATGGAAAGGCAGAAAACCAAACTTGAAGTACCTTAGGGTATGGGGATGCATGGCATTT